>JAGKTI010026821.1:0-13459 GCA_018397915.1 Birgus latro | reverse complement strand
AAACCGTCGCATTCACTGTTTTACAGTGGAATTGTAGAACTCTTGGGAATAAATAACATAATATAGCAATCCTGCTATCATTACACAGGCCAGACGTTGTTTGTTTACAGGAGACGCGCTTGGTGGATCACCCTGATCCTCCTCAGTTCAAACACTACTATTCGTATAGAAGATATGAAGGTCACGGAGTTGCCATATACACACACAAATCACACCCACAAACGGAAGTGATTCTAAATTCTACTCTGGAAGCTGTCGCGTGCAGAGTAAAATTTAATAACACATATCTGTCTATTTGCTCTCTGTACTGTCCACCACATGGCCCCATTGATAGTGATGCTTTAAATTCCCTATTTCACCATCTACCAGGGAATAAGTTAGTACTGGGCGACTTTAACGCCCATCACTATCAATGGGGTAGCTTGAGGATCGATGGTCGTGGGGAGCAAGTAGCCGACCTAATACTACAGTCCAACCTCTGTCTTCTGAACGATGGTAGAGCGACTCGTGTAGATGACCGTACTGGTAACTTTTCGGCCATTGACTTATCTCTGGCCTCCCCAGGTATACATCAAGATTTCTCGTGGGACCCCTATGACGACTCCTTGGGAAGTGATCATTTACCCATCTGTCTTTCTTATACACGCGACATTGTTTCGGACCCTCCACCTCCAAAATTTAACTATAAGAAAGCAGATTGGGGATCCTTCTCAAGGATCGCCAATTTAGATATATCTGGGGAGACCATAGATGTTAAGGTCGAAAATCTAACCAATTCCATATTACATGCGGCTGAGGCTGCTATTCCCAAGACTTCTACAGATCATGCGAAGCATAGAGCACATTGGTGGACGCCGGATTGCCGACAAGCATTAAGGAAACGCAATAGGAGATACAGGATTTTTGATAGTCAGCCCACTGAGGAAAATTTCATTGCATACAAACAGGCACGGGCTGAGGCAAGGAGAATAATAAGAAGGGCCAAACGTGACTCCTGGCGGACTTTTGTGTCCACGGTGAATCGTTTCACGCCATTAAGTAAAGTCTGGTGCACTATCAGAATATTAAATAATAAAGGCCCGTATTTCCCCATTACCACCTTGCAGGTTAATAACAACATCTATGACGATCCCGTGGACGTTGCTAACATCCTCGCCAGGAGTTTTTCTCAAGTAAGTAGCTCAGCCAATTACGACCCGCGTTTTCAACATCATAGACGCACGGCTGAGCTACGGAAATTAGACTTTGCCACAGAAGACGTAGACTTCCCATACAACCAAGAGTTTACGCTAGATGAATTCCTCCTTGCCCTTAAATCCTGTAAAGACACCAGCCCCGGACCAGACACCATCACGTACGGTATGATCCAGCATCTTAATCAGGACAACCTGATTAAGCTGTTAGCTTTGTACAATGAGCTTTGGGCGTCTCGAACGTTCCCAAACTCATGGCACTTTGCGCACGTCATACCGATACCTAAAGAGGCTGGTCGTCTTATGAATCCCACTTCATTTCGTCCTATTGTGCTGACTTCTTGTCTATGTAAGGTCATGGAACGAATGGTTAATAATAGGCTCCTTTTTGTTTTAGAGTCGAGGAATTTGTTAAATGATCAACAATATGGCTTCCGTAAATACAGAAGTTCACTAGATCATTTAATGAATTTGGAGCATTGTATTGCAGAGGCGTTTGCCAATAAAGAATTCATGATAGGGGTGTTCTTGGACATCCATAAAGCCTATGACATGACATGGCGACACGGTATACTAATGAAGCTCTATGCTTATGGTTTAAGAGGTAATTTGCCTATCTTTATTTCAAACTTCATAAGGGACAGAACTTTCTCTGTCAAATTACCCCGTAACGTAACATCGGATATATTTATCCAGGAAAACGGGGTGCCGCAGGGAAGTGTTCTTAGTCCAACTTTATTTAGTATTATGATCAATGATATTCTGTCATCAGCTTCCATCCCAAGGAATCTTAAACACTCACTCTATGCTGACGATTGTGCAATATGGCACTCTTCCCGTAATGCACAATTTTCGGCTGGGCGGATTCAAGCAGCCCTTGATTCCGTCCACCAATGGGCCTTGCAGTTGGGATTTAAGTTTTCCGTTTCTAAGTGTGCCGCTATTGTTTTCACTAATCGTAACGTACCTAATTTGTGCTTGACTTTGGATAATCAGGCGGTACCTTTTCAAAATTCAGTAAAGTTTTTGGGTATACATTTTGATCGCAGGTTGAACTTTAAAATTCATGTTAAAAATTTGCTTGCCCGTTGTGATAAACCGTTAAATGTCCTCAAGTACCTTGCTGGTACTACTTGGGGAGCCGACAGAAAATCTTTATTAATGGTGTATAAGTCCCTTATTAGATCGAAGCTAGACTATGGCGCACAGGTGTATGGCTCGGCATCCGATGCCACGTTGAAAGGATTGGATGTGTTACAGAATAAATGTTTGCGAATGTGCCTTGGAGCCGTCCGGTGTACACGTGTAGCTCGTATAGAAGTGGAGGCAAATGTACCTCCCCTCCGTATTCGCCACGACCACCTGGCCCTGTCCTATGGTATCCGGACATTAAGGAAAAGTAATATCGGCAACGTGGCCTGTACCCCTCTGCGTCAATACCACCATCTTATGCGGGGGGTGCGTCGGCCACTTGCCGTTCGCCTCCACTTACTAACTCAGGAGCTTGGTGTGGACCTCAGTGACTGTGACAAGTTGGTGACTAAAAATATAGCGCCTTGGGAGCCACCCGGATTTACTGTTGATGTATCATGGCTTCCAGCACCTAAGACCAAGGCGCCGGAGGCGGAGGTCCACCACTTGTTTCGTAACATCATCATTCGTCACTTGGGGTCCCACCAACTGTACACCGATGGCTCCAAGTCGAGTGAATGTGTGGGTGCTGGTGTGTGGTCGACTGAATGTGCCCTCAGGTATCGGTTGCCGACTCATACATCTGTGTTTACCTCCGAACTTTTTGCTATTGACAAAGCCATAGACTATGCTCTCAGTTCTCGACATGACTCATTTGTCATATTTTCCGACTCAAAATCAGCCCTTCAGGCAATTGCTTCTTGTACTACGGACTCTAATGAGATCCAGGGTCGCATTATTAATAAATTGCATTCGTGCGGCAAGTCCTTCACGCTGCTCTGGGTGCCTGGTCATTGTCGTATCTACGGCAATGAGCAGGCTGACTTACTGGCAAAGTCGGCTGTAGAACTTGAGGAGACTTGGGACGTTCCTCGTGATCTACGGTCGAGTCTCTCTCTCGGAAAGAAATCAATAGATCTTCTGTGGCAAAGTCAGTGGACCAGACTTAATATTCCAACATGCAAGCCGTACCTGGGCGACTGGGCTACTGCCAACCGTCCCAGTCGCCTTGAGGAAAAAGTGTTGGCACGATTACGGCTTAATGCCACCATTCTAACGCACATGAAACCATATATGGAGAGGCGATTCCCACCGCACTGTGACATCTGTGATGCGGTGTTATCTATCAGTCATATCATCCTGCGCTGTCGGCGATTTATTCGTGAACGTGCTTCGCTTATAAATTACTGCGGCGCAGCAGACGTCCCCTTCACCCTTTCCACCATCCTGGGTGATGGGGACATTGTTATGACTGATAAATTGATGGCTTTCTTGAGAGAGACCGGACTGATCAGAGTGATGTGACTTTTTTACTATATGGTTATGGTTTTTACCGTCTGTAAATATGTATATATTGTACTATTAATTAGGGTTGACAGTTGACGTATTTGAAATAGTTCCTACTTCTGACTGATCTATTTCTAATATAAATGTCCCCTACATTAAACCCCGTTCCTCGCCTGACAGTCACCACCTGATGAGTGCAAATGTGCAATATAGAAAGGTATTGGGCACTTGCAGTCGATGGTGGTCTGTTGAGCGAGGTACTTCACTTTCTGTACACATTATGTAAATACATTATACCACCTTAGTTAAGTTGTCCTAATTAGGGCCGACAACTGACGTATATGAAAATGTTCCCGACTCGTCTGGTTCTCTTTCATATATTGATGTCCCCCATATTAGGTTGTGCCTCGACTGACAGTCACCAGGTGATGAGTGCAGGTGTGTAATGTAGACAGGCATTACATATCTGCGGTCGATGGTGTTCTCTTGGTCGAGGTATTTTACCAGTAGTGTAGGTTTAGCTATTTGTATCTTTAGGCTTTAGCATAGGTTAGCGATTTGTCTGATAGGGTCAGGTTAAATATAAAATAAAAATTAAAAAAATACAAAAATAGGAAAAAAATATATATATAAACTTATAAAATAAAAACATTATATATATATGTACGTGTGTATGTAAGTGTGCTTGAATATGTGCATGTTTATATGCATGACTGTGTGTGTGTATGTATGTATGTATATATATATGTTTGTATATATATATATGTGTATATATGTCCATATATATACATATATATATTTGCCTTAACCAGGGGTTTCGGCCCCAATGGTCGATAGGCAAAAAAAAAAAAAAAAAAAAAAAAAACCGGCTGGGTGGCTGGAGCTACCCTCCAACCACCGCACTGCTATATATTTGCCCGGGGGATGGGCTCTCCCCCCCCCCCGCGCCAGCGTCCTCTGTCACCATGCAGAGGACGCCCCCTTGTTTACTGCGCTCCTCTGATGGGCTCTCCACCCTGAGCCCGTGCCACACCAGTGTGGCGAATCTTTAAAAAAAAAATAAAAAAAATCTCCGGCTAACCCAGAATCTGTGTATTAGTGTATATTATATTTGTCTCTGGGAATATACTTTGAATATTTATTTGTGAATGGTTACTGCCTTGTTTTTGTGCCCTGTCCTTTCCCTACAAATGCCGACCCAGTCTTGAAAAAAAAAAAAAAAAGCTGTAAATGTGCATTTGAGGGAGCGAGAAGTCGACCCTCAGAAGCGCGACAGGTAAATACACCACCTCCTGCATTCGCATCTGAGGAACAAGACGTTGGCCCTCAAATATGTAGGATAACACTGGTGGCTAGCGGTGGTTCGTGATCCGATTGGTGGGAAAAAAGGACGGGAAAACTTTTTGAAAATGGCAGCCAAACCACACGTACCCTTACCAAAGTTCGACCCAGAACAATACGACATCACTACATACTTAGATATTGTCAAGCCTTTACTTGACATCGGGTTCGATAATGACAGACAGAAAATAGCTGTCACTCTACCTCACCAGGGAAAGGCGGTATCTAATGTAGCACCAAAAGTAGTCCCAGATCTCACGTGGGCCAGATTCGTAAAAATAGTGACAGAGGCCATTACCCATTCTTTAGGAACAGTTGTCGCCATTTCACAACTGATTCCTTGAAATATGATGGCAGCTTGGATAACACATTAATCGAAGCGAGGCGGCTCATCACCGCCACATATCCGGACGCTGACATAGACACCCGGGACCAGCACCTGTTCAACACTCTCCTACGAATTCTTCCGGGCACAATGAAAGAACATTTCACTATTTACGACCTGTCAGGAGACTTGGACCGCTACATCCAGCCCATCCAGCACCTCCTCGCAGCACACCCCACCACACAGCACATCGAGGCCGTGAGTAGGCTCCCTACGAGGCCATCCTCACCAATGCCCCAAGCACAACCAGCCCTGACATGAACCGCCCCTGCTCCTGCCCCTTCCAGAGCTCACCCTACTAAGAAACAGCTGCCACCAAAAGAAGACACCAACCTCATCACCATCAACCCTTGGGAATTTACAGCTTGTAGCAGCCGCTGCCCTCTACATTACATACATGAGCAGTTAAAGGCAGCACACAGGAGAAAAACTAACCAGCAGGGATGCCGTCACGTTTTGGCTGTGGATGAAGATGCCCCAGACCCTGACCCTCCCCTCGTCGAAAAAAACGACCCCAACCCTGAAGAGGGCGATGCAGTAACCGACGAGGCCCTGGAGATGACGCTGAATTTTTAGCGCCGCCCCAGCACCTCCCCACGGTAGAGGAAGCTACCTCTCAAAACTATCAACCCCTGGTCTGTGACAAAATGAGACTCCAAGGGGTCAAGGCAAGACTTCTGGTGGATATGGAAGCTGCCAGGTCCTGTCTCTACACTCATTTCTACTCCCGCCACAGGACAGCTTTCGGCCCCCTCCTCCCCACCTCAGCCCACCTCGTAGATGCGGGGAAAGGCCCCTTGCCTATCTGTGGGGAAACACAGGCCCTAAAAACTGAGCTCCACCAACAAGCTTCAACCTACCACCGTTTCTTCATTTTCGACTCCTCCTGCCGTGCCTACGATGGCTACTTGGGCCTGGATCTCCTCCAGAAGCTGCATACCCATATTGATTGCCATGGGAGGCGACTCCACTTCCGTCCACCTTCCCGCCAGCCCCTAGCCCTCTGCACGTGCACCAAATCCCCTCCGTCCCCGAGGCCGACCTCGCCTCCCCCACCCCACTCCCTTCCACTATCCCACTTTCGCCTCGACCGTCGCCTCCACCCTCACCACTCCCCCCCATCATGAGGCTTGGCTTCAGATCAACAAACCCTCCGAGACCCATTCCCTCTTCTCCCCAAACATCCCCACAGGGCCTCTCTCCTGCCTGATATCGCCTTCCTCCCACCACACCTCGGCG
The DNA here is from genome assembly GCA_018397915.1 of Birgus latro. Taxonomy (NCBI): domain Eukaryota; kingdom Metazoa; phylum Arthropoda; class Malacostraca; order Decapoda; family Coenobitidae; genus Birgus; species Birgus latro. Next base: position 6,823 of record JAGKTI010026821.1, on the reverse strand, counting down.
CTGTAAAAGATGCAAATTTGGCAACAACACCACTCACCTTGCCAAAAGGACCCCTCATCTGTGATCTGGAAGAAGCTGAGCCTTGTGCCCCCACTTTCCGATTCAAAACTCCTTCCCCTCCCTTCCCTTCCCGACAACCTGTCCCCCCATCAAGCCGAGACCCTTCACCACCCACTCCTCGAATGTCAGGACCTTTTCGCAACAGGGCCCGCAGACTTGGGGCACACACCATACCTACCCCATGAAATTCACACCACCGGACCCCCATTCGACAACCATCCCACCGGAAAAACCCACACCAACCAGCAGAAGACAGGCAAGTCTAAGAAATGTTGGACACTGGCATCATCACAAACTCCACCAGACCCTGGTCTTCTCCCATCGTCCTAGTCCGGAAAAAGGATGGCACCCTACGATTCTGCATCGGTTATCACTGCCTGAACGACGTGACCATCAAGGATCCCACCCCCTTCCCCGAATCGACGACTCATTAGACTCATTTCACGGCTCCACCTGGTTCTCCACACTGGATCTCCAGTCGGAGTACTGGCAGGTCCCTGTGCACCCCCAAGATCAAGGAAAGATGGCATTTTCAATCAGCAGTGAAGAACATTATGAATTTAATGTTTTCCCCTTCGGGTTATGCAACGCCCTGGCCACCTTCTCCCGCCTGATGGAGTCCATACTCAGTGGCCTAACCTGGGAGGCCTGTCTAGCGAATCTTGACGAAGTCATCGTATTCAGTAAAACCTGGGGTGACCACCTCCATTGCCTCAGACAAGTGTTCCAATGAATATGCTAGGCGAGGCTGAAACTCAAGCCCTCTAAATGTGTCTTGGCCGCCAAATCAGTCGCCTTCCTAGTCCACATTGTTTCCAGGGGAGGCATTTCTCCAGACCCTGACAAACTACAAGCCATTGCAAACCAGCCTCGTACTACCAGCGGTTCATAAAGGGGTTTGCTGACATCGCAAAACCCCTCCATGACCTCACAAAGCAGGGTGAGCCATTCATGTGGAGCGACGACAGGATAAACGCTTTTAACACCCTGAAATCAAAACTCGTCTCGGCCCCCATCGTCGCTTTTCCTAACTACAGCCTCCCCTTCAGACTGTACACCAACGTCTTTCTCTTGTGGCAATCGGCGTCGTCCTAGCGCAGGTTCAGGAAGGGCGCGAATACATCATCACTTGCGCCAGCCACACTCTCAACCAAGCTGAGTGTAATTACGCCGCTACCAAACAAGAGTGCCTAGGGATCATCTGGGCCCTTGACTACTTCAGGGCCTACTTATCAGGCACCCTGGTCACCGTAATTACGGAACACCAGTCCCTGCAGCGGCTCTGACAATCTGCCATCCAGAACGCACAGCTCATCCGCTGGCGTGAGGCGCTGGAGGAATTCGATTACGAAATCGCCTACCGTCCCGGGAAACTGCATACCAATGCCGACGCCCTCTCCCGCCTACCTGTGCAGTCCATCTTACAGCAGCCCGACCTGATCCAACGCTGGCAAGCTAAGGACCGCCCGCCCCGGATCCCCCAGCATTTGTTTGCCAAACTCCACCTCCAAGGGGAACAGCTGTTCACACTTTCGGGTCACCTAGTCCTAGTCCTAGACCCAGACTCAGCCTTAGACGTCTTCACCCACCTGCACTCGGATAACTGGATCCACCTGGGCGTGAAGAAACTAGCCCAGAATCTGTAATACGATCCAGATCGGTCCCAAAATATTAATCGATTGTTGCCTTGGGCTACCTACCTCCCAAATTTGGTCCAGATCTCTTTATTAGTGTTTGAGCAATCCTGTTAACAGACAAACAAACAAACAAACAGGGGTGAAAACATACTCTTCTTGTAGGAGAGAAAAAACACAGTTACAGTTTTTAACATTTTTGTTCTTTTTTGTTGCAGTTACTTGCCAGAGCTGAAGGAAATCGCCGCCTTTCGTTTGCCGGAATAACTACAAGTTCCCACATTGAAACTAGAAAGCTAAAAACTTACAAATTACTACGAGTCGAGTCAGAGCGAAAAAAATCATTATTTCCATATCAGTTTTTCCCTTTGAAGTCAGTGAATGGTGGTAAGGATGTTTGGGGAGGGTGATTAAACAGAATACAGTACAAAATGTTTTCTCCATAACGAGGATGGATAAAAGTTACAACGATGGGAAATGTCTGTATGATAATGAATGCTAGTGAAAAGGCGGAGGACACAAATAGAATTACACGACTTAAATAATTCATCTTTCTAACTTCAGTAGGTTAAAGAAATAGGCCACAACGCTGCGAGTTAAAACAAAACCAAATATTAATTCCACAATTTACCCGAAGGGCAATTAATGTCAGTAAAGCGGTGGGGGACACTTAAACAAGTGTGTGAAACCAGATCACTATGGGTTAGAGAGTGGCATCCAAGTCGAGGGGTCTGTGTATTGGAGTGGTGGGTGTTATTGGTATAGGGTATGGTGCATGAAACTGGCACTGAGGGGCATGGCTACGACCATGGTGGCAGAGCTGCAACACACACATGGTCCACATACTGACCACTACCACACCCACTGCCAGTCTGCCCTCTCATAGGCCAAAATGGAACGAACCAAATTATTTGTAACAGACTGGACGAGCGAAAGGAATATGCAGTATATTTGTATTCATTTTCGACATGGGGATATTATGTTTATCTTAGTTTATTTCGGACGAGAGAATAGTACATAGAACAAACAAAAAGTGAGTGTATTTCAGTTCATATAAGACGATCGAACAGTATGTGTATTACACTTCACATCGGACAAGGGACAAGGAGTACCCAGTAATGTTTAATAATGTCCAGCTCACCCTGCATCATCCTTGAACATGCTTGAGGTTTCATTCACTCGGGATTTATCTTGGAAAAAACACATCTCTTGTGAAATTTGTTTCCAAGATATTAGGTGTGCTGAGCCGACTCTGAACCTTCTTTACCCCTGCACAGTTGTTGACTTTATACACGGATTTTATTCGCCCATGTTTAGAGTACAACTCTCATGTGTGGGGAGGCTCCCCACATACAGCTCTTCTCAATAGGGTGGAGTCAAAGGCTATTCGTCTCATTAAATCTCCTCCTCTCACTGGTTCCCTTCAACCTCTGTCTCTTCGCCGCACTGTTGCATCTTTATCTCTTTTCTATCGCAACTTCAATGGCCACTGTTCCTCTGAACTGTCTGCTTGCATCCCTCCACCTCTACGACGGGCACGTAGTACCCGTCTAGCAACAACCTCCCATCCCTTTTCTGTCCAACTCTCTAATGCAAAAGTTAACCGTTACTCCCAGTCCTTCATATATGAAAATGGTCAACTCTGGAACTGTATTCCTCTGTCTGTATTTCCTACTTCCTATGATCTCCAGTCTTTCAAACGAGGTGTATCCAGGTATCTCGAAATGAACGGATCTTGAATTTGGCTTTCTTTTGTATTGTTTTTATTCTTTTCTTGGAAGGAACAGTTTGCGGGCCCATGGGATTTGTTTCCTTCTTCCTTCCATAAAAAAATAAATAAATAAAAGGAAAACGTGGAATTCGTTTAATCTTGGATGAGCAAATACCGTACGCTTGTAAGACTGGAAATTATGTGTGTATCACTTTGTATAAGACAGAAATAAAGTATCCTTATTTTCAATAAAATATTAAGAGTAAAAAACAGGTGTATTTTAACCTAAATGTTATGAGCAAAGAGTACACGTTTTTTTTTTTTTTTTTTATGTGTCCGACTCTGGGCATAGGCTTCACAGCCTGCTATCAAGGCCCAGTCGTCCTCCTACAATCTACATGTCACCACTTCGGCGCTTAACACCCACCGTCCATATTGAATACATGCTAGGGCTGTCTCATACAGGACTGGTGTATTGGTATTAGCGGGGTCATTTTTACGACATGTCGGCGGGTCTTCTGGTAGATCAGTAAAGCCTGATTTAATGAAATTCAAATCCTTAAACTGTTCCCTGCACCAGCGAGGATTCGAACCTGGGTCCCACGGGACCGCAAGCCAACTCTCTACCGATCGAGCTACCGCCTCCCCGGAAGTGCAAAAAGGTGTCTGTGAGTATTTTTGTTAAAACATGATGAGAAAGAGTATACACTATGTACAGATATTTAAGACTGGACAAGAGGATAGTACATTCATCAACCGTTTGCTTCATTTAACGTTATTCTTTCCATGGGAAAAAAAGAAAAAAAATCTCTTTCAGAATTATGTAAATTTGTCAACACATTTTTGAAGCACTTTGGCTTCAATTGTCAAAATGTCGCCATCATCCTATATCAGTATCATGTCACTTTTTTCTCTGAACATTCATCTGTCAAATTTTTTCTCTGTTCTTGCATATCTTTACACTTGTTATCAGCACTTATTTCATTGTCAACAAAATATTATTAACGTTATTTTTTGTGTCTCATCGCTTTTTCATTCAACATGATATATTTTCGCACTTTATTGAACCACGTCTTTTTCCACTTACCAATATAATTTGCAAGTCAGCATTTTTTCTTATAACTTTCTGTATATCTGTCAGTTTTTTCCCATTTTACTGGGACTTCTTGAATTGTTTTACCATTTTCCTATCTTTACCAACATTGTTTTTGTACATCAGCATTTTGATTTTCTTTGACATTACAGTCATCTGTCTGTAACTCTTATTGTCTGTCTGTCTGTCTGCCTGCCTGTATATCGATCTATTATATCTTTCTGTCTGTCTATTGCCAGACGCCTTAATCCCGTAAGGGGTAAACTGCCTCCACATCGCCCTGTCCTCTGTCATTTGACTGCCCTCCCTCCAACTGACACCCCGTCAAGCATACATCCTTCCACCTCATCCTCCTATCTCATCCTTGGTCTCCTCCTCCTCGTACCCCCTTCACACTGTGCCACTAGGCGAACTAGGCGACCACCTAGGGCAGCATCAACTAGGGGGTGCCAGTTATTGCCAAATATAAAAATATTCAAACAAATTCCTGTAGATCAAGCATCCTTTAGGTGCGACAGTACTGGTGATTTCCACAAAAAGTTTGGAAATCGAGGGTGGGGGGCGGGGGGGGACACCTCCACATTCGCCTAGGGCATCAGATGCCTTAGGACCGCCACTGCCTCCACATCACTCACATAAAATCTTCTAGTCAGTCGCTAATTTTCAGTCCTCTGCACATGGTCAGTTAATCTCAATGTATTTCTCTTAACACATTCAATCACTTCCACGTCAACCCCACTACCCTCCTTTACTTCCTCATGTGTCTGTCTGTCTCTCCACATACTCTTCTCAAACAACTCTTTTCTAATGTTCTCACTCTTGACTTGTGTCCTTCCAGCTGGGTCTAATCTTGGCTTCCGTATGTTTCAGTAGGGATCACAATATTATCATACGGCGACATTTTTATTCTTTTATTTTCATACACACTTCCTTATTCCTTGTCACTGCTTTCAGTGAACCAGCAGTCTTTCTACCATGCTGTACCCTTTCAAGCACTTCATTCTATAAACATCCATCTTTACTTCACACTACCTATATACAGTACATGAACATTCACATTCTCCATTTCCCCACCATCCAGCCTCACTATCCATTCGGCGACATAATTTCTCTCATAGACCATAGCATTACTTTTATCTACATTCACGTTAAGAATCCATTTCCTACCTACACTAGCAAACTCGTTCACCAAGGCTTGCACCTCACATTCATCTTCACTTAATAGTATGTACAGTATCGTCACCGAACAACAGTACAGGTTCTTCCACACCCTACCCTCTCTCATTACGGACACTCCAGTATCCACTGCCCTGCCTAATATCTTTTTTATAACTTGATCCATGTACAAACTGAAAAATAGCGAGGACATGACACGTCACTGTCTCAGTCCAACACTAAAAAAAAAAAAAATAATAATAATAATAATAATTCACTATCCACATACACTGCAGGCCTAGTACAATCATAAATACGCTTCACAGTATTCAGCAACTTCCCATCTACTCCATACATTTTAAATACCATCAACAGATCCATGAAGGCAGCATACAGTTTGTTTCTCCTCTCCAGATACTTTCCACTAAACATCTTAGAACGAATATCTGATCTACGAAACCTTTTCCTTCCTAAAACATCCTTAAATTTCTTTATCTCTTGGTTATTACACAGGCTATGTCTATAAGCATCTTATCATCTATTTTTCCTATTCAACATAGAGAACAAATACCCCTATGATTGCCAAACAGTTCTGGTGCCCCTTTTCCTTTCTATGGGGAAACAATTATACCTGACTTTTGGGACGTTACCTTCCTCCCAGGTCATCTTCCATACCCATATTACCACTAACACTCCTTTCAATGTAAGCATTTCACCATACACTTCATCAAGTCCTGAGGATATTCCCATCTTGACTTTCATCATTGCTCCTAATATTTCCATTTTACTAATCTCCTCCTCTCTAGTCACCTCACGTCCCCAAGCCGTTCCCAACTACTTTTTGCGCTACTTTCGTTCTCTCTTTTCAGCAGTTCTTAAAAGTGTTCTCTGCATCTGCTAACTTTTTCTCCCTTCTCCACCGACATTTTGCCGTTTATTTTCCACTCTTTTATTGTTTCTCTTATCACCCAATCTTACTTTCTTGACCTCCTGCCCAAACAATTTCTTACATTCCCTCCACTTTACACTCAAATATCTTCCAAACTCTTCGTCAACACTTTTATAACTTTCTCTTACTAGGGTCTTCCCCTGTTCTTTCAATATAACGTTTAACATTTCTCCGTATCATCCATCGTTCGACTTCCTATCAAGTTATTATATGTTTTCTAC
>JAGKTI010026819.1:0-13459 GCA_018397915.1 Birgus latro | reverse complement strand
TCACATGGAGAGACAGACTAACAAATGAGGAAGTGAAGGAGTGTTGTGGTGTGCTTGAGGACGTGATGGGAAGCGTTAGGAGAAACACGTTAAGGTGGTTTGGGCATGTGGAGAGGATGGAGAGTGAAAGATTGACGAGGATAGTGTATGTGAGTGAGGTGGAGGGGGCGAGAGGGAGGGGGAGGCCGAGGATGAGATGGAGGGATGGAGTGGAGAGGTATATGAGAGAGGGGGGTGTGAGTTGGGAGCATGGTAGTGAAATGGCAGGGGACAGAGTGACATGGAGGCGATTTGTTTGTGGCCACCCCGTTCGGGATTGAGGCGTCTGGCAATAGATAGATAGATAGAAATTCTCGATCTCCTGGTTCGCTGTCTCATTGGCCTGTATCAAACTCTATATAGTGTTTTCGGTTTTTTCAGGCATGTCTCTTGATACTAGATCTTCCACTTTCTTTTCTAGACCACTAATTCTCATAATCAATGTTTTAAACAGGTCCATTACATTTGTTTCACTATCAAATCCTGGGAATTCCAGTTCCCCAGTGTTTACATGGTCAGTCATCTTTAAGGTCGGTTGCAGTACTAAACTGAACAGCTGTTCCCAAAATTCCTATAAAAACATTCATGTATACTTAATGACAATAGTTCTTTACATTTTTGGTAGACTATAATAACTTGCAATACTTAAAATTATTAACAAGACTGGAGACAGGACAATTCCTGAAAACTACTTAGGGTTTGTTGAGGCGGTTTGAGACACGTCTTCTCACTGTGGCTGCCACTCCGTGTGTGTGTGTTAATCGTAGCTTGGGTTTTCATTCATTGTATTTGTGGCCTCTCTCCATTCTCATGTAGCCCCACCCAAGTGTAGCTGAATTTCTATACCATGTGTAATTAGAGAATTTACTAAAGGTGAATGTAGGGAAGAGTAAAGTGATGGTCTTCGAATGGATGGGGAGGATATGGAGAATGTGAGTGTGTTTAAGTACTTGGGTAGTGTGATGAGTACAGGGTGAAGTACTTGAAAGGGTGCAGCAGGGAAGGAAGGTTGTTGGTTCCTTGAAAGCAGTGATAAGAAACAGGGAAGTGAAAAAGCTGCTTCATGACAGTATTGTGATACCAACTCTAACATATGGAAGTGAAGCTTGGACCCTGTTAGAGAGACAGAAGTCAAGAGTGAGAGCAGTGTTATTTGAGAGGAGCATGTGGAGTCACACGGAGAGACAGACTGACAAATGAGGAAGTGAAGGAGCATTGTGGTATGGATGTGGATGTGATAGGAAGTGTTAAGAGAAACACATTAAGATAGTTTGGCCATGTGGAGAGGATGGAGAGTGAGAGACTGACAAGGAGAGTGTATGTGAGTGAGGTGGAGGGGGGGAGAGGGAGGGGGAGGCCAAGGATGAGATGGAGGGATGGAGTGGAGACGTATATGAGACAGGGGGGTGTGAGCTGGGAGCAGGGCAGTGAAATGGCGGGGGACAGAGTGACATGGAGGCGATTTGTTTGTGGCCACGTCATATAGCCTAGGATTGAGGCATCTGGCAGTAGATAGATAGACTTAGTATACTGATTAATTGCACATAACCCTCTTTCCTGACATTTGTCCTTCCATTAATGTCCTTTACTGTTTTCCTCTTGCATATCGGAATGACCAGTTATTTTATTAACAGGATGCATTCCTTATTTTCTATTTAAATCACCTTTAACCCATCCAGTCCCGACCGATTTTTTACCCAACACACCCTCAGAACCTGACCGATTTGCAACTTTTTTTTCTCTCTCTCTCTCTCAGACCTCCTCCACTCTTGGTGAGAAAAATCAAAAATTCATAGAGAAATCGCCCTCCTGAGGTGTACAGGTGTCAGTCAGCCTTACGTTTTCCTTCATTCTCATGGCACCTGGATACAAAGAAAACGAACTATGGATGGGTTAACTAATTCAGGCCATTTTAAATTACGTATTGATTTATTTATATATCTGGCACGAATTTATTTGTAGTACAGGACTATGTTGGTTTTCACACAATTATATAGGCAATAGAAGCATTGTTCAGTCACCAAACACATCCACATATGGCACCTTCCTTTACAACATTGCCACCTCATCACTTCTGTTTGTTTCTTGCTCTAGCTTCTTTATTTCTTTGTCTTCCACCTCAGGAATCACTTTCACTGTGAATTTCGTCGTTGGAGAGACCGTGGGGCATGTCTTTACTGGCCATGTTACTGCTAACAAGTGAATTGCCGAGTGTGTGGGGGGGGGAGGGTGAGGAGGGGGGGGTCAGGTGGGGCCAGGCAGCATCCCTGCTTGACTGCAGGTAGAGGAAGGTCTCCCACCAAAAATCACCCACGAATCTTGAAAAGTGTGCAAACGACGGGGCTTGCAATTGACTGACGTATGATTCATGTCTGTGGGTCTGTCCGCAGAAAAAAGTAGTGACGTGCATCGTACATTGGTGGGACTCAGCAGGTTAAGAAATACCCATAACTCTGTGGCTTGTGGTCTCTGCCAATCCACTTTATTCTAGAGTATCCCACATTAGAGAAATATGCAGTTATCAGAGCCATGTATCATCTCCAAAACCATTTATGTGCTTGAATCTTTAAGTAACACATTCAAAGTTCCTCCTTCCTGTATGCCATGCATCATTCACCTGTCGATTGGCTTGATCTTTGCTTCATCTGGCAGTGGTCATACCTGACTTATCCATGTCACATACTGATATTCCCAGTCATCCACTTCAATCCCTCTCAGCATCATACACAGTGCCCACACACACCTTCCTTCCCTAAGTTCCTCCAGGCACAGTTCTTTTCAGTAATAACTAATAGGTGCTTGTCAGCCCGTACTCTTTAGCTTTTTTGTTCATCTTTTATACTGTTTATGCTATGCTTGTATAGAGTACTTTAGAGTTTAACCATCAGATGCTTCTGTGCATGTCTCACCCATTGTTCTGATCCTTTTAGTATCTGTGATATCCCACATTGTCTCTAAATTCATAAAAAATTTAGCTGAATTTGCTCTATCAGCCATTCAGGAGAGTGTGTATTCCAAGTTTCACTTGCCCTACACAGCATAGTTGTACTTTGAGTTTCAAAATACACTGCTTTGGTCCATCTAAGCCCACTGCATTGACTACTGTAGCTGTTCCTTTGCTAGTTTAGAGGAAGAGTTGAACCAGTACTGTGCAGGTGCTAGCTGTTGAAGATTTTGGTGAACTATTGTCATCTGATCAACAGTAATAAAGCTGCTCAGTATTGTTGCACCTTACCACTAAAGCTGGGAGTGGAGCATGTATGATGCCTCTGTTAACTGGGTGGAGAGATGCAAATGCAGCAGCATCCAGGAATGAAACCTCCACACTTCTTCCCCGTGCCTCGCCTCTACCAAAGGAGAACATTGGTTCATTGCACAGGACAACCCTGCAGGGATGGTTGCATGCATGCAGTTGATGGGTCTGCTTGCCAGACAGAATGGGGTTGCTCAACAACAACAGCAACAACCACTATGATTCACTGATCACTAAATTGTAAGTGCCTTTTTCAACACAGTAAAGCAGTGTTCCACTGTAGAGTATCAGTATAAAAAAGTGGATGAATTCAGGTTTATTAGAGGTACCTCAGTTATCCATTGGTGCATTGACCAGCATGCATCATTATCCATCAAAGCAAATTGCTGAACGTAATGAAAATTCCTTGGGAAGCCGAAATCCTCACCATCTGTCTCATCACCCAGACACAATTTCCTGGTGGCTTTACTTGTAACTTGGAATTGTGGCTAACAGTAGATTGCTTCATTTTGTTCTTGTTTCCACGCAGACAGAATCGGACACATGCAAGCGCAATATGATTTTGACTCAGATTGGATATGATTGATTTTATCTTTTTTATGTTGCAGTGCTGATGCCCTGTGTCCATGCATGTGATTTCATTTTGTTTCATTTTTAAAGGCTCCAACTTGCTTGTATGCATTGGCCTTGGTCCATGCTGCTCAGTCTCAAACAGCTTCCCTGTTCAGTCCCTTATCCCTGAGATAACACTCAAAGACCTCATCCTAGATCTTTTTCAGTCTGTCTCTTGCAGCCCTATGCCTGATATTAACACTTCACACTTTCTGCACCCAGTTATTATCCCCCATCCTCTCCACATGCCCAAACCATCTCAATCTACCTCTTCTCATCACAACATGAATATTCTTCAGTCCCATCCTACCTCTCAACTCTTCCATCATAAACATAGCCCCCCAAAGCCTTGCACTGAAGGACACACTGCACATCCACCTCATCATTGTCATTTCTCTACCTTTGAGCCTGCGAATATCCTCTTCCTTTACTGCCTTGGCCCAGCTACCATACGTCATTACACTCCTAACACATGCCGCATATAAAGATCCCCTATCATGGAGAGAGAGCCCTCTCAGTGTCAGGAGAGACAACAGCTCCCTGAACTTCTTCCAACCACTCCTCACTTCAGCCTCACCTCCAGCACATAACATGTTTCCCAAATAAAAAAAACTGTTCCACACACTGAAGAGACTCATCAGCAAGATCAGTTCTTTCATGCCTCACAGTCTCTACATGCTCTCCCCGACACACTGGACACATGAAATCAGCATTATCTCGCAGTCTGCCTCGAATACCACAACATCTCTTATGCACCCACCTAATCTGCGTTTACTCTTAAGCCCTTGTGCCCCAGACCATCTCTCCACTTCCTAAATCTTTCCTCTGCCTCCCTTTCATTATCCACTATCAACACCAAATCATCACATACAACATCTCCCACAGCAGTTCATTTCTGAAGTCATGTGAGAAGGCTTCAAGTAGCATGATAAACAACAAGGGGCTCATGACTGACCTCTGATGCACGCCAACATTCATGGAAAACTCATCACTCACATCTCCATTCACCCTCACCTGGGTGTGTGCACTCACATACATAGCCATAACCACCCTAACCAGCCACTCCTTAATCCCAAGCTTTCTCATTGACCAATTCACCACCTCCCTAGGGACTCTGTCAAAGGTCTTCTCCAAATCAACGAAAACAAAGTACAGATCCCTTTTCTTTTCTGTATATTTTTTCTCAAGCTGTTGAACAATGAATATGGCATCAGTGGTCCCATTGCCTGGCATAAACCCAAACTGCATCTTGTCAATATTCACTTTTCTAATCATACCTTCTAGATCTCTCCCCATTACTGTCATTATCTGGCGCAAAGCTTCTTTTGAATTTATTTTTACTTTGATTGGGCATTATTATTATTGAAACAGATGAATGAATGTATTGTAATGAGTTCATTTCATGTATTTTTCATCCATCCATGTATCCATCATCCAATCCTATGTCGCCCCACAGAGGAGCATAGGAGCCCGGGGCTAGGCAAGTTGGTCCTGACATTTAAGATGAGAGTGACCAGCCTCACTCATCCCTGAGTGGCATTACGTGAGCAATAAACCCCAACAACCCCTTGGATGTAAACATTCACCGGCTCAATCCGATTGGAGTGCCGTAATTACCCATTAAACCACCAGGCGCCAAAATTTGGTTATATGGTTACCACCCAGTGTAGTAAATGGTTTCCTGGTGTACAGGAAACCATCTGGCTTGTCACTCAGTGTAGAGTCACCCACAGGCAGAAGGATGAGGAAGGAATGAAGGAAAGAAAGACAGAAGAGGGAGTATTTTTCATTACTGAAAAAAAATGTACTTATACACAGGATCAGCAAGGTAGGATTCCCCTAAATCATCATCGCCTCTTTTACTTTTCAGAAAAATCTGCAGAGGCAGTATTTATGTAAAACTTTCATCCCATTTGTTCCTTCACTATTGGAGAGAGAGAGAGTAGGGCAACATTTATGTCAGCTGCATTGAGGCCAAAATTGCTTGCATCAGCTTAGGTAAATATAGTCTTCATCACTGATATAGGGTCACAAGTTGTATTCTTTCCTTTATATTTATTTACTGTCTGTTGCTTTATATTATAATCTTTGGATGTGACAAGAGAGAGAGGGAGAGTAAGGTAATGATTATGTCAGCCAGCAGCATAAAGGTTAAAATCGCCTACATCAGCTTAGGTAAACATAGCCTCTGTCACTGGTAAGGGGATCCGGGTTGTATTTTTCCCCTTTTATTTATTTTCTCTTTATTGCATATGTGGGTTTTTGTAAATATGTCTTTGTTATTTTCTTATATAGCCTTTGGATGCAACTCACAAGTGAACAAGAGAAAGGAATTGAAGCAACAAGAGCAGGAAAGGAAAGAAAAAGGAAGGAGAAAAGAGGAAGGGGAAAAGTGGAAGAAAAATAGAGAGGGGGGGGGATGGGAAAGAAGAGAGACAGACAATGTCATGGCCTGTCGGTGTCAGCTTTTATGTTGAAAACCATATCCCTATATACACAGGACTGGTTTGCATGGTACCCTTAGTTTAACAAATAACTGCCTAAGCTGGTTACTGTATGAACACATGTTGGGTAAACATGGAGGGTCTACTGTACATGTGTTTTAGATTAACTAACCTTTATTCTCATTTAAAATTCCTTTAAATAACATCATAGGTACAAGGTAGTTGTCAATCACCAATCCCCTTTTTTTCCATAGGTTATATACTTTATAACTAATTGTAACTTCAGGACCCCCCTTTATAGTGAAATGACATGGAGGGATGGAGTGGAAAGGTATATGAGAGAGGGGGGTGTGAGTTGGGAGCGTGCTAGTGAAATGGCAGGGGACATAGTGACATGGAGGCGATTTGTTTGTGGCCACCCTGTTCAGGATCAAGGCATCTGGCAATAGATAGATAGATAGACAGACATTTTATTACAGTATTTAAGAAAAATTTTCTATGCCTGAACAGTTATATAGTACAGGTATAGGGTTTTAAAGGGGGTTAGACCTCCTTTGTGGGGATATTAGGGGGTAGTATGTCACCGTCCATCAGTGAATCACCATCTGGCACCCCCAGGGCCACTATATGGCAGATAATTGAGAGATTCCTGTATATTATATATGGAGTAATCATTTTGGTGGTAGGTGGGGGCGCTCACCATCCACTCACTCGATATATTGCTGTTCTTGGGTGTCTGCCCTTTCCTCTCTTCCTTCCTTTTCTGTCTTTCTTTCCTTCATTCTTTCCCAGGCTTTCTGCCTAAGGGTGACTTTACACCCCCTTCTACTGTCTTTCTTTCTATCATTCTTTTATCTTCCTTCTGCCCATGGGTGATTCTACACTGAGTGACAAGCCAAATAATTTTATGGACTGTACACCAGGAAACCATTTACTACACTGGGTGGTAACCAAATAATCAAATTATGGCGCCTGGTGGTTTATTGGGTAATTAAGGTGCTCCAATCAGATTGAGCCGGTGAAGGTTTATATCCAAGGGATGGTTGGGGTTTATTGCTCACATAATGCCACTCAGGGATGAGTGAGGCTGGTCACTCTCGTCTTAAATGTCAGGACCAATCTGCTTAGCCCCGGGCTTCTACTCTCCTCATGGGGCAACGTAGGACTGGATGATGGATGGATGGAATTATTTATTTTTTTAAATTAAAAATAATAATAATAATAATCCTTTGCAGGAAGGCACACAAAAGAAAGTTGTAATTAAGATCCATTTACTTTAGGGGTGGCAAGACCCATTGTATTTGGAAGACAGATAACCATAACCAGAATAAAAGACAGGTGGAATCAGGTTGTTTCAAAGTTAAAGCAATGTTGTTATAAATCAGTCTTTTTTTTTTTTTTTTTAGTAATAAAAAAATTGTGATTGCAGTTCAGTTCCTCATGTAAAGTTTATTTGATAGCTCTTTCAGTTTGTAACAATTCTTATGATATTTTAGAACATGTAATGATAACTATAGTGTATTTGATATAACATGCATAGATCCCTAAGCCCTTTCGTGTAGATCATTTGTTGGCTGAGAGTTGGTACATTGGAGGGTTAGAGGGTTAGATTGAAGGGTTGATGAAATCAGTAATCGTGGCGACATATTTGTACCTCATAATTAAAACTCATTGAATTTCATGCAACTGCATCTTAGTATGCAAGTTGGAAGTGGGCCAGTTGTCACATGAAAGCAGACCAACTCTGCCTTTACTCATGCCTTTGTCCTTGGCAGTTCTGCGTGGTCAGGACCCAAGTGTGAACGTGGTGCTATTAGAAGACATGGCAGCAGTGGCAGGTGTGGGGGTGGCCATGGGATGTATGGGTCTCACTGCCCTCACTGGCTCACATGTCCCTGATGCTGTGGGGTCTTGTCTAGTTGGAGGCATCCTGGCTGGTGTTTCAGGTTTCATTATTTATACCAACTCTGCTGCTTTAGTTGGCAGGTAAGTTACAGTGTACACAGTACACTCTCTTTTCCATCCCATTACCTTTTGAAACAAAATGCTGAATGAAAGTGACAGTATCCATAAGGAAATCCTTTAAATATGAAGGCCTAAATGAAATAATGTTTTTAACACTTAATGTCTGGAAATTCCCAGTAATGATAAAATTGGCATATGCCCCACCAGTCTGCTTGAATGATGAAGAAAAAGGTAGATTCTAGGATAATTTGAAAAGTTTAGATGGAGGTATGGGGAATGATGAGATTGTAGTTTTAGGAGAGGATTTCATTGGTCACATGGGTGCAACATCACAAGGATATGAATACAGTAATCTCTCTACTATCCGGACGACCACTATCCGGTGACCTCACTGTTCGGACATTGTAGGCTGATGGCTGAAACCCCAAAATGCCCAAAAATTGAAAAAAAAAAAAAAAAATCCGATTTTTTCCGACCACGTCAGTTTGAATTTCCCGCGCGCGACGACCAGCTCCCTTCCCATGCTATCTCCCTCCTCCTAGTTCTGTCTCAACTCCCGTGAAAAGTGGACGGCTGTCCGATCATTTGCGGTATCTTTTCGTTCTTGTTTAAATAATCATAAGTCACAGTGTTAAGGATTAAGTGTAGTTAAACACTGGATTACGGGACATGCTTCAAGAGCAATTATGGCCACTGTAAAAACCTTAGAGGTGGGGGTAAACAATAATCATAGACATGTAAGTAAACATTGTCAACTGCTAAATATTTTCCATAATCACTTCTAATCCTTATTCTCTGGTTTCATTTTATTTACTTCATGCTTTGTGCCCCATATTTGAGTGCACAGGCTGTGAAAGAGGTGATTTTCTCAGTGATTACCATGTCTCTTACATATGTTTACGATCTAGTCAACTGGTGAACATTTTTGCCCTACACACCTCTAAATCATAATTTTTCTGGTTACATTTTATTTACCTCATGCTTTGTGTCCCATATTTGAGTGCATAGGCTGTGAAAAGGTGATTTTCTCAGTAATAATCGTGTCTCATCCTTACGTTCATTATGTAGTCAGCTGACGAACACCCCTGCCTTACTCACCTCAAAATCATAATTTTTTGGTTAAAATTCGATTAATTCATGCTTTGTGCCAATTATTTATGTGAATGGGGTCTTAAATAAGTGCTATGCATGTCCGGTAGGGAGGTAGGTAGGTGGTTATCTGATTTAGGTTAGGTTAGGTTAGGGTCAAGAATGACCGGTGCTGTTGGTAAACAGTGAACACCTTTGCCATACCTAACTCTTTTTCTGGTAACAGTTTATTTATCTGATGCTTTGTATCCCATATTTTAGTGCATAAGATGTGAGAAATGATGATTTTCATAGTGATTGCCACGTCCGATACTTACTTACACTAACCTGCCAACTCGTGGAAACCCATGCCTTACTCACCTCAAATTCATCATTTTTGGGTTAAAATTCAATTAATTCATGCTTTGTGGTAATTATTTATGTGAATGGGGTCTTAAATAAGTGCTATGCATGTCCAGTAGAGAGGTAGGTAGGTGGTTTTCTGATTTAGGTTAGGTTAGGTTAGGGTCAAGAATGTCCAGTCCAGTTGGTGAACAGTGAACACCTTTGCCATACCTGACTCTTTTTCTGGTAACAGTTTATTTATTTGATGCTTTGTATCCCATATTTTAGTGCATAAGATGTGAGAAATGATGATTTTCATAGTGATTGCCACGTCCGATACTTATTTACACTAAGCTGCCAATTCAGGAACATCTATGCCTTACTTACCACAAAATCATCATTTTTGGGTTAAAATTCAATGAATTCATGCTATGTGTCCATTATTTAATGCATACGGTGTGAGAAAGGGTGATTTTCATTGTGATTTCCATGTCTGATACTTACACTTGCTGGCAAGTTGTGAGCACCTATACCTTACTCACCTTTAAATCATCATTTTTTGGTTAAAATTCAGCTAATTCATGCTTTGTGTGCATTATTTATGTGAAAGGGGACATAAGTATGTGCTATGCATGTCTGGTAGGGAGGTAGGTAGGTGGTTTTCTGATTTAGGTTAGGTTAGGTTAGGGTCATGAATGACCAGTGCTGGAGCTTCATGGCCACTATCCGGACAAGACAACTTTCCCGTCATGCTTTTGGCTCTGTTTCGTCGGATAGTGGGAAGATTACTGCATGGAGAATGTACTTGTGGAATAAGGAATGGTGAAGATGAGAAGATACTAGAGTTTGGAGAAGCAGTGAGAAAGATTGTGTGCACCATGCTTTTAAGGAAAAGAGTATGTAACAGCTAGTGTGTTTGGGGGTAATAGTAGCAAGATTGATTATTTTCTGGTTAGGAGAATTGATAGGAAGCTAGTAGAGGAGGTGAAGGTTATTGGGGACAAAGAGTGTTTCAGCAACACAGATAACTGATGTAATTTTTTACTAAAGAAAGAGATAGTGAAGAAAATGACCTATTTACGTTTCATTTCGTTTTGTTTTGTTTTTGAAGGCTCCAACATGCTTGCGTGTATCGGCCTTGGTCACCTAATGGCAGCTCTCCATGCTGCTTGATCCCTGGCAGCCTCCCTGTTCAGTCCCTTAACCCTTAAGTCACACTTAATGACCTCGTTCCATGTCTTTCTCGGTCTACCCCTCCCAACCCCTCCCCCAGTATTAACACCTCTCACCCTCTGTACCCAATTATCATCCCCCATCCTCTCCACATGTCCAAACCACCTCAGCCTACATCTCCTCATCACAACACCAATACACTCCAGTCCCATCCTACCTCTCAACTCTTCCATCGTAAACCCAGCCCCCCCAGGCCTTGCATGCAGGGACGCACTGCACATCCACCTAATCATTGTCATTTCTGTACGTTTAAACCTGCGAATATCCTCTTCCTTTACTGCCCAGGTCTCACTACCAAACAGCATCACACTCCTAACACATGCTGCATACAAAGACCCCTTAGCACGTAAGGAGAGTCCTCTCAATGTGAGGGGAGGCAACAGCTCCCTGAACTTCTTCCAACCACTTCTCACCCTAGCAATCGAGCTAACTCCAGCCCCACCTCCGGCACATAACATGTCTCTCAAATAACAAAACTCCTCCACACACTCAAGAGACTCACCTGCAAGTTCAACCCTCTCACGCCTAACCATCTCCACCTGTTCTCCCCGACACGCAGCACACATGAAATCAGCATCATCTCGCAATCTACCTCTAATACCACTACATCTCTTGTGCACCCATTTATCACAGACACTACACAAGATTGAATTACTTCCCACACGCTTGTGGCAAACTGCACATGGCCACTCTCCCTCTCCTTTGATTGTACCGCCACTAACCCTAGATTTCATCACTTTTGTTTTATCTGCATTTACCCTTAAGCCCTTGTACCATACCATCCCTCCACTTCTTAAATCTTTCCTCTGCCTCCTTTTCATTCTCTGCAATCAACACCAAATCATCAGCATACATCTCCCACGGGAGTGCATCTCTGAAGTCACGTGAGAGGGCTTCAAGCACCATGATAAACAACAAGGGACTCAAAACTAACCCCTGATGCACACCAACATTCACAGAAAACTCATTACAGTATTTATGATAATACACACTTATCTATCTAATCTAATGCTAGACGTCCTAATCCCGTAAGGGGTGGCCACAAACAAATCAACTCCATGTCACCCTGTCCCCCATCATTTCTCTGCCCTGCTGTCAGCTTACACCCCTTCTCTCATATACTTCTCCACTCCATCCCTCAATCTCATCCTTGGCCTCCCCCTCCCTCTTCCTTCCTCCACTCCTCTCACATATACAATCCTCGTCAGTCTCTCACTCTCCATCCTCTCCACATGGCCAAACCACCTCATTGTGTTTCTCCTAATGCTTTTTATCATATCCACATCCACACCACAATGCTCTTTCACCTCATTTGTCAGTCTCTCTCTCCATGTGACTCAACATGCCCCTTTCAAATAACTTGGCTCTACTGCTCTCACTCTTGACTTCTGTCCTACCAACAAGGTACAAGCTTCATTTCCTCATTTGTCAGTCTGTCTTTCCATGTGACTCAACATGCCCCTCTCAAATAACTTGGTTCTACTGCTCTCACTCTTGACTTCTGTCCCACCAACAAGGTACAAGCTTCACTTCCATACATTAGAGATGGTATCACAATACAGTCATGCAGTAGCTTTTTCATGTCCATGCTTACTTCCCTGTTTCTCATCACTGCTTTCAAGGAACCTGCAACCTTTCTTCCTTGTTGTAACCTTTCAAGCACTTCACCCCCTAAACTTCCAACCTTACTCATCACACTACCCAAGTACTTAATCGCACTCATGTTTTCCATTTCCTCCTCATCCAACCTCACTGTACATTCACTGACTTCATTTCTCTCAAAGACCATAACTTTACTCTTCCTATTATTCGCCTTTAGTTTCCGTTTGTTACTCACTCTCCCAGATTTATCTACCAAATCTTGCAGCTCCCCTTTGTCTTCATCTTCACTTAACAACACTGTATCATCTGCAAACAACAGTACAGGGAGTTTCCAAACACTGCCCTCTCACATTAGGGCTGCTCCAGCATCCACTGCCCTACCTTGTATCTCTTTTATCCATATACAGATTGAACACCCATGGAGACAACACATCCCTGTTTCAATCCAACATTCAGATAGAAAAATTCACTCAGTTCATTGTCCACACGCACTGCAGCCTTAGCATCCTTGTACATACTCTTCTTGACATTCAGCAACTTCCCATCTACTCCATATATTCTTAATACTTTCCACAATCCTTTTCTGTCCACCCTGTCATATGCCTTCTCCAAATCCCTGAAGAGTGCATACAACTTCTTTCCCTTCTTTAGAAACTTTTCCACTAAAGATATAAGAATGAATATTGTATCTACATAAACTCTTCCCTTCTTAAAACCTCCCTGTTCTTTTCCAACTGATTCCTCTGTTATTTCCCGAACTCTGTCAGTAAGTATCCTACCATATACTTTTCCTATTACACTAAGAAGACAAATGCCCTATGATTACCACACACTTCTTTTTCCCCTTTTCCTTTGGACAGGGGAATAATTATACCTGGGAGTAGCGCCCCAGGAGGCT
>JAGKTI010026818.1:0-13459 GCA_018397915.1 Birgus latro | reverse complement strand
TAAGTATAGGTTAAAAAGGGCAACTATTAAGGAAATAATGGCGACCTATGTACGAAACTTGCTGTTAACTTATTTTCAGCTAAAGAGTACTTTCTGTTGTGTATGGATTGATTGCTGGGTGGATGAAATTGTAATTTAGCACATATTCTCACATTAACACTATTGATGTTCCACCTTGACTCATTCCACAGGTACAGTTGTTGGGTGAAGCAGATGTCCAGGACCATTGATTGTCTCTGCTACACGCTGCCACCTCTTCTCCTCTGCCCTCGTCACCTTTATTATTGCATTAATATGTATTATTATTATTGCTTTACACATAGGTACAGTTACACTACAACTGTTACACCTACACCGTGTATCACATACACCACGCTACATAACAATTAGTTGTCAATGTAAATGTAGCGAACTTTCGCTCAGTTTGACCTGAGTACAGGATTTTTCACTGTCGTCTCGGAGTTTTTCCCTCAAGCTTGCTTTTCTTAACGTAAATACGAGTTTTTTACGCTCATAGGCGACAATGCTTTTCTCCTGTAACAGGATAGTACACACACCACAGTGTGAATCTTGTGTGACTGAGCTAGGGTGTATAAATATATATAATGTCAAATTTTATCAGAGTAAAATTTGATTTTTCAGGGGCTTAATGACACGAATTTTCTACATCATAAAATTATGTAACGTAAATTGTGACATCGAGTGATTTTGCGGGAGGAACGAACGATTATGAAATGTACGATATTTCGCTCATTCCTTCAACCGTCCGCTCGTGTATTTATATTCGCATCAAGTTGTCAAAACTTTCGTCATTCTTTCACGAGTGATTGTTTTTATGTGCAGATGGTGCATTCCTCTGAGCGATAATTTCTGAATTATCGCTTGCGCCTCCCGGCCGTTGCCCAGGCCACGCCCCTTTCTCACACGTCCTCACGTCAGACACTTGGAAACAGAGTCAGTCTGCTTTGTAGCCATGGTGCGTGCGGTTATGCTTTTCGAAAGCTTGAGTGATCACTTCTCTTAGCGATTTCAGATCTCAGCTTGTATTGGCGTGTATTCCCGAAGCTCCCACAAGTCCTTGGTGATCGACTACAGCATGGTCTCATCTATACCGATTAGTGTTTTCTTTTGTTTTTCTAGGCTTAAGTTTTGGGTTATTTAGCTGTTTGTCTGAGTGTTTGAGTGAGTGCATTGCCCTTTCTTGATTTGAATTGGAGTCATGTAATGTAAATTTATTTTCTTGTATTCAATAAATTTACAGTTCGTTTTTTTGAGCTTTGTTAAATGTAACAGTCGTGTTTAATTTCCCTACATATTTAGTACACTTTTGCTACTCCACGTTAGCACAACTCTTATATTAATCACGACTGGTACTTAGGCCAGCTTTTGGCATTAATCCTTAAATCGGTTGTGCTAGCTAGGAGTTTGGCTCAGCCAAGTTCCTGATTATTATTATTATTATTATTATTTGAATGTTAAGGGGAGAAACTAACTTTCTCAGAGGCCAACGGTACAATATTACAGCCTACTTGAGCGTCTAGTCTTTGCTGTGTACCGTTGAGAAAGTCTATAAATTCTCGACTCTAGAGAATTGGCCAAGTAAGCCAGCATAAAGTGAAATCGCTACTTGATTTCACGAGTCTGTTCTCTCGTAATAAATGACTCGATAGTCATGGCTAGCTATACAACATTGTATACTCCAGTTACACAATATCACATTTTCTTTCTGAATTACTATTACCCCCTTACAGTTACATTAAGTGAATATGGATGCAACGTTGCTGAAAACTTGCGATGAATATCACATCATGGTACTGAAAGTGTAAGAGCCTGTGTAGTGCCATAATTCTAAGTATAGTATAAGTTAGTATAAGCTAGTACTGTAAATGTAATCTTAAACTTAAGTCTTGTTGTAAATATAGTCTCTACAGTTCAGTTTTTGCCGTTAAGTCCTATATTTTAGTTTAGTCATAGTTGACATTCATAATGTGTGTATAATTCTAATACTGATAGGGCTAAGTCGAGAACTGTTGCGAATGTGATTAACCTTTATGCACATATGGACCAGCCGCTCCCAACAAAAGCATATACCACGTAAGATTGAGTAGGAATGAACAATCGCGAATGTCCTCCTTCATGCTCTGATCTTGCGATTTATATGACAGTGTTTATCGTGCTCCTCTTTTGGACTATGTAGTGGTGAATTACGAGTTGTCTGAGTTATGATTGTTGATAATAATTGTTTGTGAACCGCAAAAATTATATATTTGGCATCGCGTTGCAAGTCATTTATAAGGCCATAAACCAACATGGCGATAAATTGTTCTGATACCTCTTTGTTTTGGCTTCGATTTGATTAAAGTTCCCTTATGCCTGTTACAAAAATTTTAAACATCATAAGTCATTTTTCTATGTATGTCGAGTGCAAACGTATCTTTCGTATTCTTTAGAGATCTTAGAAGAGACTTTAATATTGAAAGTAATATGTTAAAGTCAGCCAATTCCTGATACCGGCAGATTGCCGCTTCTCTCTATATCGTTCTCAGGTCAGTGCTGAACACTCCCCCCCACTCTTACTCATGTAGTGTAAGTCCTCATAAACGTTATTAAGGTAAAGTGGTGATATTTCCCGTGATCCCTCTTGTACTGATTAATCAGATAGCTTCTTCTCTCTATATTGTTCAAAGGTCGAGCATACCTGAAGCCACCTGGCTCGGGTTTTAGCCACTGCCTATGGCTCGTGTTTTAGCCACTAAATCTCCCCTTTCTTAGTTCATGTAATCCAAGCGAAATCCGGCTGGTCCACTTGAGTATTGATCCATTTGAATATTATTCCACTTGAATACTGTGTCCTTTTGAATACTTCCATCTGAATACCTTGTCTAGTTTGCAAATGATTTTGGAGCATTGTGCATATTGAGCTCTAAGTGAATATTCTTTCGTGATAATGTTTTAGGTTTCTTCATAAAGAGTCCATCGGAGACCACAGAATTACCATATTCATGTGTATCAGAATCATTTTGAGTGCTAAATCAATTCGTGAAGATTCATATTCCTGGAGTTATAGATCCTCATTGTACTTTGATTATTCATTCACAGTTTGAAGAGTAATTTGTCTTTCAGTTCTTAATACTTAGTAAAACGTAGGTTAAGTCATTTCGATAGTTTAAATTTTGTTATCCTCCAAGGGGTGGTACAGACGAGATTGAGTGGCCTGCAAATGGTACTAATATCTACCTACTCACACAGTCAATAAGATCACGCTACCCCATAATCTCTAAAGTGTCAGTAAGATCACACACCCTGTTTCCCATATTCTGTAAAGTTTTCATCAATACACTGGTATCTAAAATTCTCAACATTACACTGTAGAGGACAGCTAATTTGCAATATTACACTGGTGGCAGCGGTGGGATAAGATATTGTTGTAGGATAATATATTGTTGTGGAATAAGGTATTGTTGTGGGATAAGATATTGTGTGATAGATATTGTTACAGTTAATGAATGAATCGAGATAGAATCACTCAATAGCAGTACACTGAAGGCCCATTTAATCTCGCAATATTTCTAGAATTAATGATCTTTAAAGCTCCTGGTGGACCATTATAGCCGATTAATTAGGTTCTTCCCCTTCAAAACAAAACAATCCACACACACATCACAAACTCTGGCAGTATGTGGCAGAGTATGGCACACCTCGCAGTGTCGTCTTGGACAACGGAGGCGAGTTTGAATCAAGCGGTTGGAGTTGAAACCCTTGTGTGGATTGAGAGGAAAGCCATGGCACCCGGCGCGTGTCAGGGACTTGGTGTGAAATGGGACGGTCTGTGTCGTGTGGTAAATAATGTGTTCGCGGGGATAATGATACAAAGAGCTGCAGAAGAAGTGAAACCCTATTATGGAAGAGAAGAGTGGCTCTTAGAACCCTTGGAAGAAGCCTTTAAACCTGATGCGATGGATGAACAAGTACCGTCACGCCCTCCCTGGAGAATTATTGAAGAATATCAGTGTTTGAAGCTGGTCATTGCAGTAGTAAGTTAAGAGATGGATAGGGAAATGTGTGCAGGTTGGACTGTCTGACTATTGACTGTGACAGTTTAGAGTTCAAGAGAAGTTTCTTCTATCAAGAGTTCAAATAGTTTAAGCTTGTGTCTAGAGTTCATCGGAGTTTGGGTTATGGGTGCAGCCCAGTTCAGTGAGATTACTGGGTTGCCTTAATTCGAGGGAAATCCATGGAACCCTCTCAAGTTACAGTAAACACTGTCTAGGGTGGAACAGTGACTTCAGGACCTGACAGGCGTTCATCAGTTACTAGATGGAGAGCTGGGAGCATAAGAATGAATGGTTGGGAGCGTGAATGCGATTAGTTAGTAGGTTGCATGAATGGGAAGCGCCCTTGGGACGATCCTGGCAGCGAGAGTGCGGGTCAGTCCAGGTGAGACAACCACATTGCCACCCAGGCAGGAGGTTGGTTGGGGCACATCTCTCCACTGAATTTCGAGAGTTTATCGTGATAGAGAAGCGACCCCCTGGGGTATGCGATTTTTCTAGTGGACCGACAGGTGCCACTTATTGGAGGAAGAGTCAGGGAAATCTTTCTCTCATTTTAGAGTTCGAAAAGATAAAAGATATAAGTTCATAGAGAGGTTCACAGTCAAATTTGGTAAGTCTGTCCCGTTCGCACACACTTCCCCAGCAAATGTAAATGAATGAATTGAATGTTGACTTCTGATGTTATTTTTTTTTTCCACAGAGGAAGGACCCGTGTAGTGCCGTAACTTTAAGTACAGTATAAGTTAGTATAAGCTAGTATTGTAAATGTAATCTCAAGCTTAAGTCAAGTTGTAAATATGGTCTGTACAGTTCAGTTTTAGCCATTAAGTCCTATATTTAAGTTTATTCTTAGTTGATGTTCAAAATGTGTGGATAATTCTAATATTGATAGGGTTAAGTCGAATTTTGTTGCGAATATGATTAACTTGTATACATATGAACCAGCTGTTCCCAACAAAGGCGTATACTGGGTGAGATTTAGTAGGAACAACAATCGCGAGTGTCTTCCTTCATGCTCTGATCTTGAGATTTATATGACAGTTTTATATTGCTCCTCTTTTGGACTATGTAGTGGTGAATTACGGGTTGTCTGAGTTACAATTGTTGATAACAGTCGTTTGTGAACTGCAAAATTTGTCACTGGCATCGCATTGCAAGTCATTTATAAGGCCATAAATCAACATGGCGAAATCGTTCTGACACCCCTTTGTTTTGGCTTCGATGTGACCGAAGTTCCTGTATGCCTATTACAATAATTTTAAACATCGTAAGTACTTTTTCTATGTATGTCGAGTGCAAACGTATTTTTCGTATTCTTTACAGATCTTGGAAGAGACATTAATATTGCAAGTAATCAGTTAGTCTTAGCCAATTCCCGATACTGTGATAGAAGGTTATATAAGCTATGGAGCAGCGCAATACCGGCAGATCACCGCTCCTCTCTATATCGTTCACAGATCAGTGCTGAACTCTTCCCCCCCCCCTTACTCATGTAGTGTAAGTTCTCATTTACGTTAGTGAGTTAAAGTGGTGATATTTCCCCTGATCCCTCTTGTACTGATTAATCAGATCGCCGCTTCTCTCTAAATCGTGATATCCCACCTCTACCACCAATGTAATAACGCAAATTAGTTGCCCTTTACAGTGTAATACTAAGAATTTTAGCTACCAGTGTATTGATTAAAACTTTACAGAACATGGGAAATAGGGTGTGTGAACTTGTTAACGCTTTAGAGATTATGGGGTAGCGTGACCTTATTGACAGTGCGTGAGTAGGTAGATATTAGTACCCTTTGTGGGCCACTCAATCTCGTCTGTACCACTCTTGGAGGATAGCAAAATTTAAACTATCGAAATGACTTAACCTAAGATTTACCAAGTATTAAGAACTGAAAGACAAATTACTCTTCAAAATGCGAATGAACAATCAAAGTATAATCAGGATCTATAATTCAAGGAAAATGAATCTTCACAAACTGAATTAACACTCAAAATGATTCTGATACACATGAATATAGTAATCCCGTGGTCTCTGACGGATTAGAAGAAACCTAAAACATTATCACCAAAGAATATTCTCTTAAAGCTAAATATGCACCATACTCCAAAATCATATGCAAACTAGACACGGTATTCAAATAGAAGTATTCAAATGGACACAATATTCAAGTGGAATAATATTCAAGTGGATCAATATTCAAATGGATCCATATTCAATATTCTCTTAGGGTTAAATATGTACAATGACTGAAAAAAATCATATTCAACTAAACACAGTATACAAATGGATGGACTCAAATTGACACAATATTCAAGTGGAATAATATTCAAATGGATCAATATTCAAATGGATCAATATTTAAGTGGACCAGCCAATTTACGCTTGGATTACACGAACTAAGAAAGGGGGGATTTAGTGTGAAGAGACGTTAGGCAGTGGCTAAAACCCGAGCCAGGTGGCTTCAGGTACGCTCGACCTGTGAACGATATAGAGAGAAGCGGTGATCTGATTAATCAGTACAAGAGGGATCAGGGGAAATATCACCACTTTAACTCACTAACGTATATGAGAACTTACACTACACGAGTAGGGGGGGGGGAGAAGAGTTCAGCACTGATCTGTGAACGATATAGAGAGGAGCGGTGATCTGCCAATTTTGCGCTGCCCCATAGCTTATTTAATTTTCTGTCACAGTATCGGGAATTGGCTAAGATTTTAACTGATTACTTGCAATATTAATGTCTCTTCCAAGATCTGTAAAGAATACGAAAAATACGTTTGCACTCGACATACATAGAAAAATGACTTACGATGTTTAAAATGTTTGTAATAGGCATACAGGAACTTTACTCACATCGAAGCCAAAACAAAGGGGTATCAGAACAATTTATCGCCATGCTGGTTTATGGCCATATTCATGACTTGCAATGAAACGCCAATTACGTAAATTTTGCGGTTCACAAACGACTATTATCAACAATCATTACTCAGAAAACTCATAATTCACCACTACATAGTCCAAAAGAAGAGCACTATAAATATTGTCATATAAATCTCATGATCAGAGCATGAAGGAAGACACTCGCAATTGTTGATGCCTGCTAAATCTTACGTGGTATCTGCCTTTGTTGGGAACGGCTGGTCCATATGTATAAAAGTTCATCACATTCACAACAGTTCTCGACTTAGCCCTAACAGTATTAGAATTATACATACATTATGAATGTCAGCTAAGACTAAACTTAAATATAGGACTTAACGGCTAGAATTGAGCTGTACAGGCTATATTTACAAGACTTT
Organism: Birgus latro; assembly: GCA_018397915.1. NCBI lineage: Eukaryota > Metazoa > Arthropoda > Malacostraca > Decapoda > Coenobitidae > Birgus > Birgus latro. Next base: position 6,103 of record JAGKTI010026818.1, on the reverse strand, counting down.
AGCTTAAGATTACATTTACAATACTAGCTTATACTAACTTATACTATACTTAAAATTATGGCACTACACATGCTATCTCTTACTACAGAGAGTTGGTATTAATGCTAAACCAGTATTTGACAAATCCATGCCAGCAAGAATACTCGTAACCACTGAACGTTGTTTGCTCATGGCACAGTTCACCTTTCATTACAGGTTTCTTGTGATAAAGATAATGAAATGCCCTAATTTTAATACACGAGATCTGATCGAGAATATCTGATCATATTTTTTCCTCATAAACCGGTAGGAGCAAGGGGATGTGGCTCAGTAGAACGTGACCTTGAACAAAGTTGCACATTCTCAAATGTGTTCAGCGCTACAGCCCAGCCAAGTCAATGCTAAGCAGTATTTTTGATGATGTGCTCTTCTTCCTTGTTGCATTTTCGTTTTGTGCTGCAATGACCGAGCAAGTCAATAAAAGTGATTGCATCAAATATTGTAAAAAAAAAATCTTGGTGACATGCAATCTGAAAACATCAGGATGATTCAGAAGGCTTTCGGCGAGGAAACTATGGGTGTTCTCAAATTAAGACTACAGCTATAGACTTGGAGCTAGGAAATCGCAGACGTAATAGGAAGAGGATCACCAGGCAGAACACAAACATCGTGGCGAAGTTAGGGTCTTTATTTGCTGACGCTTCGGAAAATGCTTATTCCATCTTCAGAGCAAAATCTAAAATCGAGAAATATACACAGTTAAGATTTGTATATCCTGTAAAGATCAAACAACACTATAAACATGAAAGTTAGTAAACCAAGTCCATATAAGTTATTAAATCTAAAATGAAGGGGGTAGGACTAAGAAAAAACTTATCTATAAAATAATTACTGTAAAAAGAACTTACCTAGCGTGGAGAACAAAACAGTTCACAGGAAGACATGTCACTGATTGAAGGGTTAAAACGATATTGGTACAATGCTTCCGTAATGGGAAGGTCCGTGTCATTGCTGCTACCACCAAGAACTGTGAACTGGGAATGAGAGAAAGGATGGTCGTGTTGTTGTGAGTGGTCTCGTATTGCTGAGTGTGGTGGATTGGTGATTAACTGGCCTGTTCGAACTGAACGACCTGAAGACACGAATCCACGAACATTTAGGTCGTTCGGGTATGGTATACCCGAAAGCACCAACTTCTCCCCCCCCCCCCCAAAAAAAAACCCAGAGTCGCTGCCAGTGAGCGACCACGCGATCGAACACCCCACATCCACCGCCCCTCCCCCAACCCCAGTGTAAGCGTTGTTGGATTGATGTGGAACGGCCAAAGCTGGTGATGTTACAGTGTGTTTGACTGATTCTAAAGACAGTCAGAACCAGTAGGGGTAAGTATATAATGGCAATTAATGTGTAATACTGTGCTGCTATCCACAGCATATGAGAAAGGCACGAAAATGAAAAAGAAAAAGAAAAAGAAACTATAATGTATTATGTATTAGCTATTGTCTATACACTTATATCCTATATAATAATGTTACAAATAAGTATAGTATAGTGAACAGCATTTGTTGAATGATATGATGTCTGTCTCATACATTCAACTCCACCACCCTTCTCACTGGGTTCCTGTCCACGGTCTGCACTAAACGCCTCTCATACCCTCTCGTCGCCCACATCCACCCATTGTTAACCAATATAAACAAAGATAATGATGAAATAATCCGTCAGGTATTGATCATATTATCATACACCTCCGTATTAAGCAACAACAAATCAATAACATACAATACTTCAGTATTCCTGCCAACTATTTCATCCTGTTGTAAGCTCTTACGTGACATACACACTGCAAGTTGACCTTGTGTTACAAGAACATACGGTTATTTATCATTAATACAGGTTATGGCTTTGGATGTCCATTAAATCATATTAACGTGGCAATTTAAGCCTTACATTACATTAACATGTAATGTTATGTTCCTGTCATTCCTGGATGAACGAAACGAATCAGGGATCTGGTCTGACGAACCATAAACCTTCTGTTTTAACGAAAATATTCCGACCTCTTGTCACAACAGTGACACAATGTCATTATGTATATGACTGACCCACATTCAGTCTTATGCATAATGACGTTGTGTCACTGTTGTGACAAGAGGTCAGAGTATCTTCGTTTGGGCAGAGAGTTTGTGGTTCGTCAAAGCCGATCCCTGATTCGTTTCGTTCATCCAAAAATGATAGGAAGATAAACCTTAGGTGTTTATAGCGTAAAGCTGAAATTGACACGTTAATATGAATTAATGGACGTCCAAAACCAAATATAACCTGTGTTAACGATAAACAACCGTATGACCTTGAAACACAAGTTCCAACTTGCAGTGCGTATGTCACAAGCAGCATACAACAGGATGAAACAGTTAACAGGTATACCAAAGTATTGTATGATACTGATCTGTTGGTGCTTAATACATATGTGTACCATTATATTATTATGTTCAATACCTGACGGATCATTTCATTTTTACCTTTATGTTGGTAAACAATGGCTGGGAGTGGGGGACGAGAGGGTATGAGAGGCGTTTGGTGGAGACAGAGAAAGGTGGTGGAGTATGGGAGCGAGAATGTATGGGAAAAGATATCATATTTTTCAACAGATGCAGTTCACTATACTACACTTATTTGTAACATAATAATTTAGGACATAAGTGTATAGACAATAATACATAATGCATTGTAGGTGTTCTTTCATTTTCATGCCTTTCTCATATCTTGAGGATAGCAGCACAGTATTACACATTAAATGTCTTTATATACTTACCACGTTCTGATTGTCTATAAAAACAATCAAGACACCATTGTAACATCACCAACTTTGGCCGTTCCAACGCTTACACTGGGGTTGGGGAAGGGGCGGTTGATGTGGGGTGTTCGATCTGGCCGCGACTCCGGCTACAAGAGTGGGAGAAATTAGTGCTTTCGACTGTACAATCGCTTAAAAAAAAAAAAAAATACCAGGGTGTTGTTCATTACGAGTATGATTCAGAAGTTTAAAGAACCAATTAAAAGTATTTCCTCGGAGCTCTTCGTCACCTAAAGAATGCAGTGCGTCGGTAGAGATGAGAGTTGTGAGAGGCAGAGGACTGGCATCGCTATCACGACGATGCCCTAGCTTACTCATCTCATCTCATCAGGGATTTTATTTTTTTATCAACCACAGGATCACACAGGTCCGACAGGCTTCCTACGCTCCTGACATGGCTCTCTGTGATTTTCGGTTATTTCCTGAACTGACGATCCCCGTGAAGGGGTCGAGATCTGAGGACCGCTGGGCTCAATTTGTTAAGTCCCAAGGAGAATACTTTGGAGGGGTTTCAAGTCTGAACTCAGCATGCAAGCTTTTTTTTTTTTTTTTTTTCCCCACCAGCTCATAGACGGATAAAATATGATCAGATCTCGTATGATGATATATTTTATTGTCGAGATGTGTCTGTTGCTGGTAAAACATACAGTTAAGGAATAATAACAAACACGTAGAGTCAGTTGAACGCTTGAGATATCTTCCTGACAATAAGATATCTCAAACATTCAAACATATGAACACAGGAATAAAATCACATACTGGTTTCAGAAAGCTACTACACCCTCACTCCAACCACTATATATACAGTATATTTTTTCTTTCTCTTGACTTTAATTCGCTGAGGATAGGTTTCGACCTGGCTGGGTTATCTACAGCCGATATTAAACTTTCTTTACCACGCGATTCTCTTAATTTTGAATTAATCGTTTGGTAGCAGCGAGAATAAATTTTAATGACAAAATCGCAACGAACCAGTGAGATGAGTGGTCGTGTAACAGTGGACACAGCAGCACCAGTACTGTCTTTGCTGTGATCTACAGTGTTTTTGCATAACCAGGAGGCCATGAATACGTCACCAAACCAGTGGCTACTTGAAAATGGGAACTGATAAAAAAGGCGAGCTACTGTTTCCATGTTTTGTTACACGCACACACACACACGCACACACACACAAATCCGTACCAAGTTCGGTAGAAGTTACAGTAATTAGGTGGAATAACTCAGCAAAATTTTGCAAACGTCAGCGTGAAAGGCAAGTGTCAGCTTCGTTATCATTTACTTTGTGTGTGTGTGTGTGTATGTGTGTGTGTGTGTGTGTGTGTGTGTGTGTGTGTGGGGTGGAAGGAGGGATGGATAAAACCTTTATTTATACTTTTTATTGTGTGCGTGAAATGTCATAATTAAGTCTATATTCTCAAGACAGGTGTATTTGCCAGTTACCATTTCAGAACAGAATGTTATTTGAAAATATAAGCTTTCATTACGACAGAAAATATTTTTCCAGCATCTCTTCGAAGCCAGCGAGGAAGAACATTTACACATAGTTTGCTCCCCAGACCAAAAGGTGGAAGTGTAAAAATGAGTCAACATCTACTACTGCAAATTTGTGGAAATTTTAAACTCTGAACTTACAGCTATGCATTATCTCCTTGACCATGTGAAGCTAGTTTTCTCAAAATACATCCAATTAAAAAAAAAAGTGATAAAAGTAATCTAATAATTATCATCGCGCAGAACATAATAATGTACACTTCACTGGATATCCTAAAAACATAGAATTCCCCACTTGCTTAATGAGAGTTGGCTAAAAAATTATGCCGTTTTTATTAGTGATTACTGTATAACCAAATTCGTTTGATAACGTCTGATACAGCTATCGCCATACGAAAAACAGTCCAAGTTGGGCTTTGGCGCGAGTCAAACGGCGGGACTTATTAGTTGATTTTTTTTTAATGGAAAGCCAACAAAACGAAAATCATTTCATTCTCACGCTCATGTCCTTGCCTACCTCTCTTCCTCTAGATCCCCCACGTCCTTGCGTGATTCCTGACCATGACCCCAACGTAACAATTCCTTGTCGATTTTCCTCCGTTCTCCTTCCCCCTCCATAATTAATATTTTCCTCTCTCTTCTTCGTTTCCTTTTACATCCCCCTTGACATCTCCGTCCTGTCAAGAACCACTTTCACCCTCAGTCAGCCTATGTTCTGACTCAATCTGTGTCTGGCCCTCCCCCATTACTTGTCCTACTCTTGACTGACCCTCTCTTTGGTTGAGAGAGAGAGAGAGAGAGAGAGAGAGAGAGAGAGAGCAGTAAAATCTTTAAGTAAAGTATGGAGCGAGAAAGAGGAAAAAGAGACTTGAGGAGAGACTAGAGAAAGGACTGAGAAGGGATGGAGGCAGAGAGAATAACACAAAGTCCCTGCGTGATTTAGTACCATAGTCAAAGTCTCGTGGCGCAACTAGAGAAGGAAAACAGGAGATAGGGATGTATGGACAAGAAATACATTATTAGCGACAGGGGTTAGCTATAGCCTTCATTATCGATTTCACTACCACAGATCTCCCTAAACTGAATAAAATCACCAGGAATAAACAAGTAAACCAGAAAAATACGATTTGGAGAGAATGGGTTAATATAACCGTTTTTTCGTAGTAAAACAATATAATTATAGATTAATCATAAATATTTGGACGAGGTAGATGGAAGCTGTTTGTAATCCCCTCACTGGCAAAAAACTGAGACTACCAGCACTCGTAGGCTTCAAGCTGGACTAAATAAACACTGATACTCACAAACAGCAAAACATAAACCATATACAAGAAAAGTAAACGACATGGAAGGGTCGTGGCAGCTTCTTCTTTTAATTACCTTTTTAATAAACATCAGTGAAGAAACACTGTTGTAATCTATTTAAAATCCTACAATACAAATATGGTAGTGGGATTAACACAGGGAAAGGGATGCATCTGTGAACTACTATAGCAACAAGAGGTAATACTATCCACCAATGAATGAGGGAGAGGAGAGAGGAAGGAGAAAATTAGGAAAGAAGGGGAACGTTAGCCAAATAGAGAGTGGAATAGCATAAGTAAGGGAGAGGTGAACGGCAAGAGGAGAAAGGGTGAACAGAAGTGAAGAGAGATTACTATTTTTTTTTTTTTGTGTTCCAACTTTAGGCATAGGCTTCACAGCCTGCTATCAAGGCCCAGCAGTCCTCCTACATACCGTACACCTCTACATGTCACCACTTCGTCGCTAACACCC
>JAGKTI010026817.1:0-13459 GCA_018397915.1 Birgus latro | reverse complement strand
GATATATATCAGCCAATCCTATGTTGCTCAATGAGGAGTGTAGGAGCCCGGGGCTAGGCAAGTTGGTCTTGACATTTAAGATGAGAGTGACCAGCCACACTCATCCCTGAATGGTATAACGTGAGCAATAAACCCCAACCATCCCTTGGATATAAACTTTCACCGGCTCAATCTGATTGGAGTGTTATAATTATCTACTAAACCACCAGGCACCATAATTTGGTTATATGGTTACCACCCAGTGTAGTTAATGGTTTCTTGGTGTACAGGAAGCCATTTGGCTTGTCATTCAGTGTAGAGTCACCCATAAGCAGAAGAAAGAGGAAAGAATGGAGGAAAGAAAGATGGAAGAGGGAGTGTAAAGTCACCCGCAAGCAGAAGGACGAGGAAGGAATGAAGAAAGACAGAAGAGGAAAGAAGGAAGGAGGAGAGGAAAAGGCAGACACCTGAGAGCAGCACTACATTGAGTGAGTGGATGGTGAGTGCTATCATCTACCACACACACACACACACACCTATATCCGCTTAACTAGTCTGTCATCTCACATTACTATGCAGTTTTTCCCATACAGTACCTTATCAGGATGTGGTAAATGTTCTTTAGCTGCTTACTATTATTCCCTCAGGTCTGACTACCCTGAGCCTATTCACTGTACCATACTTTAACTGTACCAAACTTATTATAGTAATGGCAAGGGGTATTCATCCTACCATGAACTGAGCGTTATACTGTGTTGTGTATAGCTGACACCCTCCCTTACCCAAGTAAGCCAGCCTAATCCAGTTAAACCTGAACTGAATCTCTCACAGGTACATCATATATGCCATATTTTGTTCTTGCTGTTACCAGATGATGTAATGCATCTTATGAGAGCTTCCAAGTAGTGAATGAAGTTAATGAAAACTGTAGCTAACTTCTCCAGTTTATCTGGAGTTGATAAGAGGTTATTATAGTTATTAGAGGGGCAACATTTGTGAGCAGATTTATGACACTGTCCAGAGTTTGTTTCTGATATCATATCATATTTTACATGTGTTGGCCTTGGTCACCTAATGGCGACTCTCCACGCTGCTTGGTCTCTGGCAGCCTCTCTATTCAGTCCCCTATCCTTGAGGCCACACTCTATGACTTTGTCCCAGGCCTTTTTCATTCTGCCTCTCACAACCCTACCCTTGACATTCACACTTCTCACTTTTCACACCCAGTTGTCATCCTCTCATCATACCCAAACCATCTCAGTCTACCCCGCCTCATCACAGTGCCAATACATTCCAGTCTCATCCATCTCTCAACTCTTCAATTGCAATCCTAGCCTCCAAGCCTCAAATTCAGTGATGCAATACACAGCCATCTAATCATTGTCATTTCTGTACATTTGAGCCTATGAATATCCTTTTTCTTTACTGCCCAGGTCCCACTACTATACAGCATTGCACTCCTGATGTAATATCCCTTTATAGTTGTCTGAGCACAAGATTCATTTTCTCCCAAAAGTGTACAGTGAAATAGCACAAGATTCGTTTTCTCCCAAAAGTGTACAGTGAAATAGCACAAGATCGTTTTCTCCTAAAAGTGTACAGTGAGATAAAGGCCATATTCTTATTGAACTTACCTTGTACAGGAACCACACTCAAAGCTTAATAGAACATTTGCCTTTATTGGGCCTGAGGCTAGGCTACCGTAGGCCAGTACATTTAAGGGTAGATGACCAGCCTATTTCCCGTGGTGGCTTTGTGTGATCAAACAACCATCAGTCACCTCTTAGAGATCAAATATTTGCCAGATCATCACTCTTAGTGTAGGGTTCCAGCCACTAGACCACAATGGCTATTAACTCCTCACATTGCCAGACAGTGGAGGCGGGGAGGGTCGTCCATTCCTTCCGTACCGCATGGACCAGCTTGGGCCAGGGCAGCAAGTGAAGGTGCTTGCCCCTGGGGGAGGTGTGGCCGTGGCACGGGTCCTGGCCAGCCTTCCCTCACCTGTCAGGCGGCGACGGGATGCTCTTGGGTCAGCAGCAACCCAGGATTGTGTCACAGTCATACTCCTCAGTGAGCCAAACAGGTAAGAGCATGGTAAGTGCCCTTGAAATCCTGGCTCCATCAGATAGGCCAAAAAACTTCACCACGTTCTGTAGCTTCACATATACCTATCCGGTAGAGCCAATCCAAACACTGTCAAGTTAAAAGGGGTGCCAAATCTGTGGTCATGCACTGCTCCGCACAAAATTCATCCATCCAGCTCGGTTTCTTGTCAGTCCCTTAGCTTCACCAACATCCATACCTCTCGCCCTCACATACTCATCCACCATATCCCTCCTCCTTCTTAACCAGAGGCGTCCCGTTAACATATCGATACGTTGCAACATGTTGTCACGGTGACACCCGATAACGTATCTATATGGTTTGCAATTGTAAGGTCCGTTATTTCCACATTTTTCAAATTTTGTGTGTGATTTTTGGTAGCTGCCGCCAGGCAGAGACAATCCCCGACCCCGCGTGACCCGCGCGCACCCATGTCTCGGTCACTCCCCTGTTAGTGACCCAGCACAGACATGGCGCGCCGAGGTCTCTCTGACGCTGATCAAGCCGCCCTTGATGCCTTCATAGGCGAAAGTAATTCTCCAGTCAGTGATGATGTGGCGGACAAGGACTACATGCTGCCTGATAACGATAGCAGCAGCAGTGATGAGGAGGTACTGCCGCCAAGGAAGGTGCGGTATGTGATGTACTGCAAGGCGAGGGAAGGCCAGCCTGCACCTCTGCCACATGCATGCACCTTTCTCCAGCCCCTATATGAAGGCTCTGAAGAGGACAAGGACAAGGATGAGGATGGAGCCGTGGGACGTGGTGTTTGGTGGGGGAGGGAAAGGGTCTTGCCGCGAGGAGCTGAAGGTGCGCCGAGACGGAAAATAAGGTATGGTGCTTCTGTTTTGTCTGGGGAAGGTGCGAGTGGTGTGGCAGGAGTGAGTGGTGAAAGTGAAAGTGGTGGTGGCAGGAGTGAGTGGTGAAAGTGAAAGTGGTGGTGGCAGGGAGGCTGCACCCGGGCGAGCACGTGGTGTACCTGGGCAGTGGGCAGGTGAGGAGCAGCCGCATCCTAGCAACTTTCTCGCCCCTCATTATTCCCGCGCTTCCTCCCCACAGCCCAGTGATGTGGAGAAAGGAAGCAAGGGGAAGGGAAAAGGGAGAGGGAAGAGGAGTGCAAGTGGGGAAGGGCGCCGCTCTCCACCTCCTCAATGACCCCCACCATCCCCACCACCCTCTTCTCCCCACCCTGGTGAAGTGGAAGCCTGGGACATTGGTGTATCATGGGAATGGGAGGATGGGAGTGAATTTACCCCTGTCATTCACCAGTTCACTGAGGAGTGGCTGTCTGGCTGTACTGCTCCGGGAATCCATGCAGGCTCCACCAGGGCGGATTTCTTTCACCTATACTTTGCTGAGGAGTTTGTGGAGCAGACCAACACATTTGCATGCAGCCAGTGCCGTGGAAGTAAGTGTGAAGGTACGACAAGTAAGCATGCCCAGCAATACGACTACCCGGTTACCACAGGTGAAATGTACATCTTTTTTGCCCTGGCTCTCTTGATGGGTATTGTACGGAAAAGACAAATTGTGGTATGCTGGTCTACGGACCTTATGACCAGCACACCTTTCTTTGGAAAGGCCTGTCTATCCATCTATTGCCAGACGCCTTAATCCCAAACGGGGTGGCCACAAACAAATCGCCTCCATGTCACTCTGTCCCCTGCCATTTCACTACCACGCTCCCAACTCACACCCCCCTCTCTCATATACCTCTCCACTCCATCCCTCCATCTCATCCTCGGCCTCCCCCTCCCTCTCGCCCCCTCCACCTCACTCACATACACTCTCCTCGTCAGTCTTTCACTCTCCATCCTCTCCACATGCCCAAACCACCTTAACGTGTTTCTCCTAACGCTTCCCATCAAGTCCTCAACCACACCACAACGCTTCTTCACTTCCTCATTTGTTAGTCTGTCTCTCCATGTGACTTCACATGCTCCTCTCAAATAACTAATTTCCACTGCTCTCACTCTTGACTTCTGTCCTTCCAACACGGTCCAAGCTTCACTTCCATATGTCAGAGTTGGTATCACAATACTCTCATGTAACAACTTTTTCACTTCCATGCTCACCTCCCTGTTTCTTATCGCTGCTTTCAACGAACCAGCAACCTTCCTTCCCTGCTGCACCCTTTTGAGCACTTCACCCTCCAGACTTCCATCCTTACTCATCACACTGCCCAAGTACTTAAATTCATTCACATTCTCCATATCCTTCCCATCCAATCTCACTGTACATTCACTGGCTTCACTTCTCTCGAAGGCCATCACTTTACTCTTCCCCACATTCACCTTTAGATTCCGTTTCTTACACACTCTCCCAAACTCATCTACCAAGCCTTGCAGCTCCCCTTCGTCTTCACTCAACAACACAGTATCATCTGCAAACAAGAGTACAGGGAGTTTCCAAACACTGCCCTCTCTCACTAGGGCCGCTCCAACATCCACTTCCCAACCTTGTATCTCTTTTATAACCCCATCCATATACAGAGTGAACAACCATGGAGACATGACACATCCTTGTTTCACTCCAGCCATCAAATGGAAAGATTCACTCAATTTGCCATCCACACGCACTGCAGCCTTATCACCCTCATACATACTCTTCACTGCCTTCAACAACTTCCCATCCACTCCATATATTCTTAATACCTTCCACAAACCTTGTCTATCCACCCTGTCATATGCTTTCTTCAGATCCATGAAGGCTGCATACAACTTCTTGCCCTTCTCTAGAAACTTTTCCACTAAGGATCTAAGAATGAATATCTGGTCTACACAACCTCTTCCCTTCCTAAAACCTCCTTGTTCTTGTCCAACTAATTCCTCAGTAATTTCCCTAACTCTGTCAATAAATATCCTACCATATACTTTTCCTATTACACTGAGAAGGCAAATGCCCCAATGATTACCACACACTGCTTTTTCCCCTTTTCCTTTGTACAGAGGAATAATTATACCTGACTTCCAATCCTCCGGGACTCTACCCTCCTCCCAAGCCAATCTGCACACCTTCCACATCCATTCTATTACTATCTCTCCCCCATGCTTCAGCATTTCACCACACACTCCATCAATTCCTGGGGCTTTGCCCATTTTAACTTTCTTTATTGCTTCCACCACTTCCATCCTGATGATTTCTTCCTCTCTTCTCACAACCCTCCTTCTCCCTGCCATTCCCCAGCTACTTATACTTGCATTACTTTCATTCTCTATGTTCAACAGTTCATTAAAGTATTCTCTCCATCTGTTTACTTTTTCTCCCTTCTCTACTAGTAATCTACCATTTTTATCTTTCACACCCCCACTGACTTCGTTGGCACCCTGTCTAACTCTCTTTACCTCCTTCCAGAACATTTTCTTTCATTCCCTCCACTTTGCACTCAAATTCCTTCCAAATTCCTCATCCACTCTCTTCTTACTCTCTCTTACTAATCTTTTCGGCTCTCTCCTCCTCACTACATATAACTCTCTTGTCCATCTCTCAGCTTCTTTGTTGTTGGGAAGGTAATGGAATAGATTTCAGCAAATTCTGAGCCGCCTCCACTTATGTGATGCCGACGACCTGCTAATGCAAATAACACTGATAGAATGAGAAGAATAAGGATGGTATTTGATCACCTGCAGGAAAAGTTCCACTCATCCTTATATCCTTACAGAGACCTTGTCATAGACGAGAGTCTCGTGTTGTTGAGAGGCAATATTTCTTTTCAGCAGTACATACCCACCAAGAGACACCATTTTGGGTTCCAGATCTTTGTAATGTGTGACTGTAAAACTGGTTATATGCAACACATAGTCTTGTACACCAGATCACACACACAGACTTAATAGAAGATCGAAGTATTGGACTTTCTGGGGCCGTGGTAAAGACGATGATAGAGCAGTACCTTCATCGTGGTCACGTCCTGTACCTGGATAACTGGAACACCAGCCCTCTTCTTGCTCGGTACCTCCACCATCACGACACCGGAGTCTGTGGCACATTAAAGAAAAACTGTCGCCATATGGTCAAGGTTGGGAGGAATGAGGTGGTTTTCTTCAAGGCGAATAACATCCTTGCCACCATATGGAACCACAACAGGGAAGTTTTCCTCCTGTCAACGGTACACTGCCCCCTGATGCACCACATCGACTCCGTCAAGTACCGCAGCAAGAGGAGGCTCCATGTTTGGAAACCGGAGTTAGTATTGGACTACAATGACAACATGAGACAAGTAGACCAGTCATACTCCATGATTTCCAGTGTGGAATGTGCCAGGACCACGATGAAGTGGTACAAAAAGCTCTTCTTCCACTTGCTCGATTTCACGGTCCTGAACGCCCACCACCCACCCCCACGCCATGACTACGGGAACCCCTGAGACCTTCGAGGGGTTTGTGAGGGAGCTGGCTAGGGGAAATCATCGCCAGGTATGCAGAGGACAGGCCCCACCACCTCACACGCCATGCCACTGCCGCCCAGACTTTCTTACACCTCTCAGGACGCCACTTCCCCACACTATCCCTCCTCCACCGAACCGTCCTAGACCCCAGTACCCCCAATCGAAAATGAGAGCCACCACTCTGAGAAAAGACACAAGATACAAGTGTGTGGAATGCAGTGTAGGACTGTGCATTGAGCCTTGTTTCAAATAATATCACACCTTTTTTCATTACTGATATTGTGTGTGCTAGCAATATGACGCTCACAATAATCCTAAGTGCTGTAAATATGCAATAATCTGACACCCACAATAATAGTAAGACCTGTAAATATGTGATAACAGTTATATAAGGTGAAAACTGGTATAATGTTAATGGAAAAGTATAATGTAAGTGGAAAAATAGAATGTAAGTTGAGACAACAGTTATAGCGAGTTCACTCATTGTGTAAATATGCGCTAATATTACACTAAATATTATTATACGGCCCGTAAATATGTGATGACAGTTATATAAAGTGGAAATGGGTGTAATGTGAGTGGAAAATTATTGTTTAAGTTGAAAAAGTAGAATTTAAGTTGAAACAGCAGTCATAGCAAGTTCACTCACTATGTAAATATGCACTAATATTACGCTAAATATTATTGTAAGGCCCGTAAATATGTGATAACAGTTATAAAAAGTGGAAACAGGTGTAATGTGAGTGGAAAAGTAAGTTGAAAAAGTACAATGTAAGTTGAAACAACAGTCATAGCGAGTTCGCTCACTATGTAAATATGCGCTAATATTACGCTAAATGTAATCGTAAGGCCTGTAAATATGTGATAGTAGTTATATAAAGTGGAAACGGGTATAATGTTAGTGGAAAAGTATTATGTAAATTGAAAAAATGAAATGTATGTTGAAACAACAGACACAGCGAGTCATAAGTGACCAATTTTGGTGATTTCGCTATGCTCACACAATGGAACAGTGCTTATTTTGCTTTTATTTGTGTTTGAAAACCAATAAACCTTTGTACATGTTTTTTTTTTACCAAATTAATAAATTACTTGTTCTGAGCGGTTTCCCATAATTAACCCTACCATAGAAAACATGACAGTCGCAGCGCGCCTCTACAGAACACGGTACCCAAGTGTAAGGAGGGTCACCTGTTTAGAGCACTTCCAGCCACAGGTGAGCACTGTCTCTGTGATTTTCCATTGTTTCTCACAAAAAGTGGAGGTTTGAGCAAAAAAGAAAAAAAAAATAGAAAATCTGGTGGGATTGGGGTGGGTCAGTGTTGAAAAATCTGCCAGGACATGGCAGGTTAACCTACCTCGCCTCCTCCCTCTTTCAGATTCGCTCAGCTGTACCTTTTTCATCACTCCGTTGTAATCCATTCTCTCCACATGACCAAACATCTTGACACACTTTCTTCATTTCTGGTGTCCTTAGGCTTCCTCACTCTGCATTTTCCATGTATCACATTATTCCATATCCTTTTCATTCTCTGTATTCCATATACATTCTTCAGCCATTCCATCTCCACGGCTCTTACTCTTGACTTTTCATTTAACATGCCACACCAGTCTCACATCCTCATGTTATAGTTGGCACTAACATTTCCTCATGTAAGTCTCATGCAGCTGCAACACTCGAGCCACTGTTTCTTATCAAGGCCTTCATAGCACCATCTGCTTTTCTTCCTTGTGTCACTCAACTTTTCACTTCCTTTGCATGTTTTCCTTTCTTTTCTATCAGTGTGTCCAGGTATTTGAACTGTCTTACCATTTTCAGCCTCTCTCCATTCACTGTAACATCTAAGAATAATAATACTAATAATAACAATAATCTATCTATCTATTGCCAGACGCCTTCATCCCGTAAGGGGTGACCACAAACAAATCAGCCTCCAAATCACCCTGTCCCCTGCCATTTCACTGCCCTGCTCCCAGCTCACACCCCGCTCTCTTATATACCTCTCCACTCGATCCCTCCATCTCATCCTTGGCCTCCCCCTCCCTCTCTCTCCCTCCACCTCACTCACATACACTCTCCTCATCAGTCTCTCACTCTCCATCCTCTCCACATGGCCAAACTACCTCAGTGTGTTTCACGTAACACTTCCTATCACATCTACATCCACACCACAATGCTCCTTCACCTCCTCATTTGTCAATCTGTCTCTCCATGTGACTCCTTATTCTCCTCTCAAATAACTCATTTCCACTGCTCTCACTCTTGACTTCTGTCCCTCCAACAAGGTCCAAGCTTCACTTCCATACATTAAGAGTTGATATCTCAATACTGTCATGCAGTAACTTTTTCACTTCCATGCTCACTTCCCTGTTTCTTATCACTGCTTTCAAGGAACAGCAACTTTTCTTCCTTGTTATACCCTTTCAAACACTTCACCCTCTAAACTCCCATCCTTACTCATCACACTACCCAAGTACTTAAAATGCACTCATATTTTCCATTTCCTCCTCATCTAACCTCACTGTACATGTACTGACTTAATTTCTCTCAAAGACCATAACTTTACTCTTCCCTACATTCACCTTTAGATTCCGTTTCTTACACACTCTCCCAGACTTATCCACCAAGCCTTGCAGCTCCTCTTTGCTTTCACTTAACAACACAGTATCATCTGCACACAACAGTACAGGAAGTTTCCAAACACTCCCCTCATTCATTAGGGCCATTCCAACATCCACTGCCCTACCTTGTAACTCTTTTATAACCCCATCCACATACAGATTGAACAACCATGGAGACATGACACATCCCTGTTTCAATCTAACCTTCACATAGAAAAATTCACTCAGTTCACTATCCACACGCACTGCAGCCATAGCACCCTCAATACGTACTTTTCACGGCATTCAACAACTTCCCATCTACTCTATATATTCTTAATACTTCCAGAATCCTTGTCTATCCACCCTGTCATAATTATGCTCTCTCCAAATCATACACTTTTCCTATTACTCTATGAAGTCAAATGCCCCTATGATTACCTCACACACATCTTTTTCCTCTTTTCCTTTGTACAGACAAATAATTATACCCGACTTCCAGTCCTCTGGGACTCTATTCTTCCTCCCAGGCCAATCTGCACATCTTCCACATTCATTCTACTACTGTCTCTCCCTCATACTTCAGCATTTCACTGCACACTCCATCATTTCCTGGGGCTTTCCCCATTTTGACTTCATTGCTTCCACAACTTCCATCCTACTGATTTTTTCCTCTCTTCTCACATCCCTTCGTCTCGCAACCATTCCCCAACAAGTTATACTCGCATTACTTTCATTCTCTATTTTCAACAATTACTTAAAGCGTTCTCTCCATCTGCTCACCTTTTCTCCCTTCTCCACTAGTAATCTACCATTTTTATCTTTCACTCCCCAACTAACTTCTTTGACACCCTGTCTAACTCTCTTTACCTCTTTCCAGAACATTTTCTTACATTCTCTCCACTTTACACCCAGATTCCTTCCAAATTCCTCATCCACTCTCTTCTTGCTCTCTCTTACTAATCTTTTCACCTCTCTCTCTTCCTCTCTACATATAACTCTGTCGTCTGTCTCTAATCTTCTTCCACACCCCTGTTTCTCATTCACTCACTATATGCTTTCTTCTTTTGTGCCACAGGCTGTCTCACCTCTTCATTCCACCATGCTGTTCCCCTGCATCCCCCTTCGTCTTCTTTTCACCCCACACACCACCTCACATGCTGCTCAGATTTCTTCTGTGAATATCTTGCACACACCTTCCACGTCCCCCATCTGCTCCAATCCATATTTACCCAATTGCTCCTCTACATTTCTCTTATATTCTGCCCATTTTCCATCCTCTTGTAACCTTTCCACCTGTCCTCCCTTTCCTCTGTTTCTCCATTTCATTTGGACCTTGATTCTAACCACTACAGAAGTCCACTCCCGCAACCTCTATATGCTCTTGCATCCATTACGCACCTTCTCATCCTATCATTCACACACACATAATCAATCATTGTCTTCTGTTCATTCAATTTACCACCCACCCTTCTCATCACTCACCATGTATACCTATGGATCATTTTGTGTCTGAAGAGGGTATTGGCTATCACCAGCCCCCTTCCTGGCACAAGTGTCCACTACAGCACTGCCATTCTCATCCACTTCTGCAGGCACATCCCACTCACCAATTACTCCATCCACCTTCACATTCCCTACTTTTCCATTCATATCTCCAATCAAAAACGTTCTTTCATTCTTTCCAGACTTTTCCATGCACACATCCGCATTTGTCCAGAACTCTTCTTTCACTGTGCTTGCACGATCTTGCGTTGGTGCATACACGTACACAATTGCCCACATTTGTAGTCCAACTTTCAGTTTTACCCACACTATCCTTGAGCCAACAGATCCATACACTCTTTATATTTTCCTTCCATCTGTTACTCACATCAGTACAGACTCCTTCTTTTGCCCTCTTATTCTCACCTACTCCCACGCATATACCCCATCCATACTTCCATTCTCCTACACTCTCACCTCTCCATTTAGTTTCAGTTAATCCACAAACATCCACTTTTGCACCCTCAAGCACCTGGACAATCTCTCACATCCTCTTTTGCACCCTCAAGCACCTGGACAATCTCTCTTACTTTCATCTCATCATTTGCACCCCTTACATTCCATGTCGCAGTCTGTACCACGTCCTTTGTTCGGTCCTTAGTCGTCACCTGTTACTCAGTCCTGGTCCAAGGCTTCTTGTTCTTATTTTTAGTTAGTTGTTTTCTGTGGAGGGGCACTAACCCTCCGCCAACCCACTTGTTGTCACGTAAGGAACACGTATTGGTTGGTTATAAGGTTACCACCCAGCATGTGATAATAATAATAATAATAACAATAATAATACATGTAATACTGTAATAATAATAATAAATAAATAATAATAATAATAAACTTTGCTATTCTCTCAACAGGCTCCAAGGCAGTGTGATTACTGTACCACTGGAGAAGGTGTTGCTGGCTTGGCCCCGAGCTTGACCGTACCTCCCCTCTAGTTTCATGGAATCCAGTCACCATCTTGTGTTCATATTAATACAGTACTGTACAGTATATTGGGCAAGGAGAAAATATCACCATTCATGCAGCACTTTTATGGTGTAGTGTCCCTGTCATTTCACTCTGTTAAAATTTGCTCTTGTTTCGTTAAATGAGGATTCAGTGTAAAAACATGAAACACTTTACTTCTGACACTGACTCAGTTGGTGTCCACTTTACATATACCAGCATATTGATATGCCCTTTTTGCGTAACAAAATAAAGAATTTAACAGTGCTGTACTGTAATACAGTAGCAGTATTTACCTGGAAGCCTAGATTTCAGATGTTAAATGCTGACACTGGAAGAAACAACAAAATATCCTGTGTCCCCCAACACTTATCACCAGAGAATAGATAAAAATGTTATTAAGGCCATTTTATTTTATTTTTATTTTTTATGATATGTATTTTCACCAAAATATGTGATGGAAAAACTAAAATATGTGGTTTTAATCACTGCTTTATTTCTGTGAAAAATTCAGGAAATCAGAAATGATGCACAATCAATCCTGCACCCCGGGGGGACAGGGGTGGATTCCCCCTGAAATCTATTGACATTTCAAAACAATAGCCTTATATAATACTGAATGATCAGTTGCTCACTATCAGCAAGCCATAAACTGAAAATAAGTACATATTGCTAAAAAAATGAAAAAAATGGAAAGGAACATTCGATTAACTTTATGAATTATCTAATGATTCCCCCCGCAGTGAAATTCTGGCTACAGACCTGTATATATAACATTGTTACTATAAAATATATTGTATATAGCTCAGACTGCTGAACGATTGTAAAGCAATTTGTAATCATGATTTTGTTCAGATTTTTGTCACCAATTTGTAATCATGATTTTGTTCAGATTTTTGTTTGTAAGACACTGTCTTCTGTCAGTCATCATGAGAGACTGGATAAAATTGTTGTTACTTAGCCCATTTTAGGTACATCTCTAGCAGAAATCATATATATATATATTTTTTTTTACTTTTATGTAAAAAAATATTTTTTTATGTACTTCACATATCTTCCCAATCTCTGCTTATTACACATTCTCAGAATTCCTTATGAAAATTCCTGCCAATACATATACTGTATCACTTTGACAAGAAAGGTGATAGTAGTAGTGTGTGCAGCATAATGTGTCTGGACGAAGATGAAATACCTGTGGATAAACATGCCTCAGAGAAGAGTAAACAGACTTCACTGTATTATCCTCATCTCTCAACCACAAGTAAACCAAAGACACAACAATAGAAAGATACATACTGTATAAATGACATCAGAAGTACCAAAGATAGCAACTAATAGCTTCCTGGTAGTGAATAGATTTACCTACTACTGTGGTTGTGTAGGTGTGAATTCTTTTGACTTAAAAAAATGTATTAAATGTTCTGTAAGTGCGCTAACATAGTTAAAAACATGTTTCAGTTGTGTGTTATCAGAGACCAGCGTAATGCATTCTACCATTACTGCACAGAGCCTCTTTAGCACTATCCCATGCTTGCATGGATTTAGTAACGTGAGGACAAACAAAGAATCATGAGCCAGTGAAAAAATATGTACTATTTAGTTTATGTAATAATGTTTTGAATTACAGAGATTTTTTAAATTTTCATTTCCATTATTACTGTGGTAATATATGCAGTATATCACATCTGAACAAGCACAGGTGTTGTGTTACATTTTAAGCATGTCTGAACTCTGAATCTCATCTCATCAGTCAGACTGAAACTCTTGTCATTTGAAAGACATATGAATATAGTTCATATATGCCATACTGTACTGTGATGAAATGTATTCCAGTCACTATAAATGACAAGCATTTTCAGTACTGAACAGTGATTTTAAAGATTTACCTCTCATATTGGT
>JAGKTI010026814.1:0-13460 GCA_018397915.1 Birgus latro | reverse complement strand
TTATAATCACCTCATATTTTCCAAGTTTCCACAACCCCTATTCCCGTACTTATCATCCAGCCACTGTATGGTTTGTTTTCTTCCACAGTTCGTTTCACTTTGAACAAACTCTTCCTTTCGCCCTTACATATTCTCTTCACCCTGTACACAACCTCATCTGTTGCACACATTTCTTTCGTGAATATACATGCCTTCAGTTTCCTTCATCTGCCCTATATCATGTCTGCCTAGTCGCTCCATCATTTCTCTCTTGTACACTGCCGTTTTCTCCTTTCTTCTGGAGCTTTTCTCCCCTCTATACAGGAACTGTTTTCTGCTGGCTTCCTTTACTGCTTAAAATCGACATTATTCGGCGGCCAACCTCTAAGTCCAATACATCTCTTTTGCATCCACTTATCACAAACACTGGTCAATAGGCAGTTACTTCCAAAACTTCTGTGGCAAACTGCGCAGGGCCATACTGGCTCTTTTTTAACATTACCACAAACTGCCTTAGATATCATTGCTTTTGTTTTATCCTCATTTACTCTCAGGCCCTTGTACATCATTCCATCTCTCCACTTCCAAAATTTTTCCTTCTCTACACTTTCATTCTCAGTGATCAACACCATGTCATCAGCAACACCTCCTATGGAAGTCCAGTTTTGAAATCACGTGAGCGAGCTCCGAATACCAAGATAAATAATATGGGGATTAAAATGATCCCTGATGCACACTAACGTTCACGGAAAACTCAACAGTCAAACCTCGTTCGCTCTCACTTGGCTGTGAGTACTCTCGTGCATTGCCATAACCACAAACAAACCACTCCTCAAACCTAAATTTTCATTGTCCACTTCACTACCTCCTTGGTCGATGCCGAAGGGTTCTCCAAATCAACAGACACAAAGTACAGCTCTGTATTCCTTCTTATATGTTTTCCCTGATGTTTTCGGACAACGAATATTACATCAGTTGTCCCTCTGCCTGGCATAAACCCAAATTGCATCTCATCAATACTCACGGTTGACCTTATCATAGCCTCCAGAACTCAGTCCATTACCTGTAATATAAACAGCTTACAATTACTACAAGCCATTTTGTTTTCCTATGTTATCATTTTTATTGCCACTTTAGTCTGCTTGCAACAATTACATAAACATGTCTTCGGCTACACCCCCAAGGTTTCAACGTCTACCCACCTATATTCCCCCAAGTACCTGTTTCCCCACTTATATTATTTTCCCAATGAACCTTTTCTCCATCTTGAACCTACTGTATGATCTCACCATGGGGAGAGACTGAATCCACACATGTAGCTATTTTCTGTCATGGATCTGTTCCTCATTGGATCTGTTTTACCCACTGGATCCATTTGCCTGATTTGACTCGTTTCCCAAGACATTCCCCATGGACCTGTTTTTCTGCATGGACTTTTCCCTACGATGGATCTATTCTCACCTTGGATCTGATCACCAGGATCCAATTTTCCCTCTACCCATCCATTCACCTTGCCTGGCCACCCAGCCAACATATCCAACCACCCACACTACCAGTCCACCCATCTCACCCTTCCACCCAACCCCCCATTCCCCTATCTGCTGGAGGTTTCCACACACACACACACACACACACACGCACACACACACGCACACACACACACATACACACACACACGGCTAAATGAGGTCTCACAGGGTCACGTCATGACACATAAAAAAAGTTTTTGACTGATTGAAAAAGCACTTGTGCACAGCAACTCTCTCAACCACATATTCTGCAACTTGTAATCATTCTCACCCATTCGTCCACTTTTAATTTATTTATTTATTTACCTATTTTTTTACTGATATCCTTGCCACATAATGTGCTAACCTGTTGCCATGAATCTGGGAAAGTTTGACTCCTTCTGACCACAAAAATCTAATCAAAAGATATTTTATCAGTTATGGAACTGAGAACCAACACCAGCATGATCGTACCTCGATTGTAAGACCCAGACTAAGTACAGGGGATGGGGTGAAGTATATGAGGATTTGTCTAATTATAAGGTTACTTACTGGTATGACGGCATCCGATAGTTTTACACAAAAATATTACGTTTACCTCATCCATTACTGGGTATCATACTGAAAAAGTAAAGGAAAAAGGAAGCCAGGAATCATAGTAAAGTGAAGGGTAAACAACTGAGTATAACGGAGTGAACCTCTCTATGCTCTCAAGATTTAAGAAGATTTGGTGGATTTCTATAAGACCTAACCTTAAACAAGGTGTTCAAAAAACATCAACATAAATTAGTACTTGCCTGCTACGCTCCTTTGTGAACTGAGGCCAGGGCCAGGATCTCATTTAAAGCCAATGACTTAGCTCGAAGATGCAGCAGTAATCCTCAAGCCTCCTGCTGACACCAGCTTTCCTGTCAGAGTTATGAGAGAACAACAACCTGTGCCCAGCTGGTGGAATAAGGGAATCACATTTCACAAAGGTTAGTGGAAAGCACAGGAAAACAGCCCAAACAAACATCACTATGAAGGGTAATGCCTTGGTAAGTCGGGCAACAGCATCCAAAACAGAGATACACTGTTGCACAATGTGAAACCTCATCCAGCACCACCATTGACACTCTGGCATCTCCTGAAAAAGTCTGTTATGTTGTGTGAAGTATCCAGGGCTTGCCATCCAACGTACTTTTGTCCTCCGAGCAAAAGGTCCCAATTAAACAACCCAACTGCTCTAAAACCTGACCCTTGAGCTTCTCCAATCTGTTCAACGCTCTCTCATCAGCAAACTTACTTTCAGCCGTGTTTCCGCCCTGATATTAGTGGGTATGCACTAACGTAAGTAAAGAGCATACATGTTACAGAAGCTAGCAAAAACAAACACGAGACACCTGCGGCAGCATATACGTGCCTTTAAAAATACTGGAGCACCAATGTCCATCAGCCACAGATGAGCTACCTTACAGAGACAGGAGTTGCAAAATGATCACATCATTCCTTCGATGGGATTGAAGACCGTGGCAGAGAACCTGTTAGTGGCAGAACCCACAGACGGACAGCTCAGTTCTCGGATGCTAGGCTGGATTGCACATGCTTTGTGACTACGCAGTGTAGCAGTCAGTGCAGACTGAATCAAAGCCAAATACCTCGCACTCTGTCATCAGGTTTTGGGTGGCTGTCAGCTTCCCATCTGTAAGGACTAATATGGGGGTTCTTTCAAAGGATATCCATCATCTCAAGGATTTTGTTTGCAGTGTGTCCTTAATAATATATATTTTACTCAGGTTCAGAAACTGCTGGTTTCCAGTCGACATTTGGCTGCATGATACTAAACTGGGTGCTGTATTTCTAAACACAAAAACACTCGAAAAAATTAACAGAGTGCACATCTTTCTTATTACATCTATAGCCACCTGTGTTATCCCTCTATAGTGCTGCTGCATGTCTTCAGTGCTGCACCTTCTCCATACTACCACATCACTGAGTCCCCATCAGTGCCACCTGCATTTCCCCGCATACCTCCACTCGCTCACCTTCTCCATGTCTTCAGCAAGGACAGTGCCACTACGATCATGACATAGCCAGCCCTCTTCATTTCCGCTGAATGGACCACCGAGGACTGGTTACCTGCTATAAAAGCATACTTTGACGTGATGGATGGTCCTCGGATGCCAATAACATAGGCATATGTTTAGAGCTAAGTAGGATGCATGGAATCTGCATCACTGATACGATCAATCGAGTCCAGAAAAGAATCTTGTGGGGAAAAAAATTGTATTGGAAAAAATAATGAAGCAAACGTCGAAAGCGAGCAAAGTATTGTATTTTTAACATAAAAATGAACAGTTCCTAAATGCTTAGAAAAAACTGAACTTGAAAGATTGAAGACTATAAGCAGAGGACAGGGAAAACAAAAGAAGACTGAGGATACTTAATAATTATGGTTTTGGAGAATTAGACAGAAAAGTAGTGTTGAAAAAGAAAGAACCAAAAGCTGGAAGCCCGATTTTTTTTTTCTCAAATAGCTAATATGTATAAAAGATAGTCAATGTTAGAACCGTTTATTTCGAGATGCCTGACACATTGCTTTTGAAAGACAGGAGGTCGTAAGAAGACAGGATATAGACTAAGGAAGACAGCTTCCATGTCCACCTGTTGTACTCATGAAGGACTGAAAGACTGGCCAACACTTGCACTGGAGAAATGGACAGAAAATTAGTGTACGTTGAAACACAGGTACTGTGCACCTGTTGTAAAAGGCGAGCAATGCAAGCATTCAGGTCAGAAGAAGAGAGACCATTGAAACAGAAGTAGTACAGGAAGAGAAATGCAATTATGCTGCGAAGTGAAAAAGGTTGAAAAGTGCTAGAAAGAGGCTATAGAGAAAATTATTCCTCTCTGCTTAGAATAGGTGTCTGCAATGAGCCCCCCTTCCTACACCCCCGCACACTTAAGAGCTGCCGTATTCAACACATCGGCGAATAAGGCCCTCATAGTGTGTTAGCAGCAATAAAAGGGTAGCAGTATAGAGTCGGTTTAACACAACTAATCACTGGGAAGCAGATTTAGCACTAAAAATCATAATTTTTCCACGAAAGCTCCCGAAAGAAGATACTTCACGGATACCAGTAAAATGCGCTTTGTGAGCACGTGATGAGCAAGCGAGCGTTTGTACATATGCCTATCATCATAATTTCATCTCTTCAACATTTCTGGTGAGGTGATTGAACAATAATAGAACAGTTCAGCTAAAAAATTTACTTTCTCACGTTTTCTCTCATGTTTTTTCTCTGGATGTGCATATAGCAAGGTGCTGTAGTATTTGTCACATGCACAATGTTCAATTCTCTGCTCCTGACTTGCTGTGTCAACGAACTATGTTGGTAAAAGAATGGCTACTGATCGAATGAGAAAACCCAGATATGGGGCAGATTTACCCTCCAAGCACAGAAAAAAACGTTCTTGTAAAATTAGGAGCGTAGTATCCGATATTAAATTGTCAGAATTCATGAAAGAAAAAAACTTAGTGTTATAACAGGAATTTTTTAAAATTCGATTTCATAGTGATGCATGTCAGTTGAAGCCCTCGGTACATTCCTTTGGAAAGCTGGGATTCCAAGGGATTTCTTTGGTCTTATGAGTAAACATATATCTAAAAACGAAATGTGTTGACTGTTTCTACTACCTGCTGAAAGAATCTCTTCTCTAACTCACATAGTAGAAATGTTTTTAGCCTCTGAAAACTGTCGCGGTTGGGCCATGTCGTGTTGGGCCAGGCCTGGTCATACTGGGCTGCTCATTCGTCAGCTGAACGTAAACATTGCATCGCTCGCTACGCTTGCCCCCTCATTATCAAGTGAGGATGATGGACTGGGCTGTGTATTGGTCAATGTTCATGAACATTACTCTGAAATATTTTCTTGGGTTAATGGATAGCAGAAATCAGAGAGGAGTCCACATGGAAGCACAGTTCTTGAGAACAAGGGGGGGGGGACCTCTTCTGGAATATGCGTCTTTTTAGAACTGAGGCGAGGGAATTTAGAAATTACATCTTCTGAAGACATTTTAAGAACAGACTTGAAGTCATAGGACACGAGGTATGAATGAACATGGGAATAGTTCGAAGGAAAGTGGGTGGCCAATATTTGAGTGAAAAGTTCAACATAGTCAGAGAAAGAAACAGTATGACAGCTCTCACAGAGCAAGTGCAGAACGAAGGAAATGAACAAAAAAATTTAGGAGTGGTTCTTAACGTAATGCCAGAAAGAGTGAGTGGAGTTTAAGCGAGAGTTCATAACCTTGATTGATGCTGCATTTCTATCATAACTGGGGAGGGTTGCAATCAAAGAGTCTACAAATGCATACTTCACATAACTGGGATTCCCAGAACGGGAGTGACCATTGAAATAGTGATATGAAATAGGATATGCAACATTTCTGTGATGGGTGAACATTTAGAGGAAGCTGAATAGACAAAAATATTCTGGTTCCAGCCTGTATAGAAATGTTCTTTGTAAGTTTCTCCCTGTAGATGAGGGCTATGCTCCATACCAGTGTGAAAATGGCCCCTCAACAATCACTGTGTGAGTAAGGGATTAACCCATGGTGTCTGGTGCTTATGCCTACCAACCCTTCCCCCAGTAAGGGATTTCTGGAAAATCACTGTTAGTTTAATCATAAAATCTCTGATAATACTTAGCCTAAAATAAAATAAAAACTAATTGTCATAAAACTTACCAATCCTTCAACTTCAAACTGGTGGCCTCAGACTGTCCAGGTAGTAGTGCACTGAGGCAGAGAGAGAACCTTTGGAAGTGGGGTAACTTTTCGTGTTTTTTGTGGCTGTGTCCGTATGCGTGGCTGAGGTGTGGTGACACAAGTAAGGCTTACACTAGCCCCCACAACTAAAAAACACTTTCTGAATACCGCAGTCAACCACAGAAACCATTTCCATGTAGGCTTTGAGAAAAGTGGTGTAAGTGTGTGATGGTGTGAGCAGGGGAGTGCTATCACTATGGCAATGACCTTAGGGCAGGCTGGCTGATGTCTCGCCAAACACAGGAAAAACTTTTTGCATAGATCTATCCATGGCGGAGGTAAGCAGGTAGCATGCAGGAGGGTTGTCAGTGTTTGCCTGTGGTGTTAATTACCTGAAAAAATTCAAACAATGCCACAAAACACTAGATCAGGTATACATGCTACCTGGACAACTCCAGTCGGTCATCTATACATGACAGCCGGACGCCATGGGATAAAGGAAAAAAAAAAAGTTTAGTATATCCATGTACTGGACATGAGCTTGACAGGAAATTTACTGTGATCCGTTAAATACTGATCACGAGAAAAACAGATGCCGAGTCAACAGAGGGAAGAAAGGCTGAGTTTTTTATTGTTGAAGATACGGGCAGAGTCATAATAAGATGAGTTGAAAGACTGGAATTGAGCCACTGATGCACTAAAAACAAAGTAACTTTTCTCTTCATCCAGAAAGAAATGACATGCTAGAAGCCAGATGTGCCACGTCTCATCCCATGATATTATGCTGAGGACACAATTAAAGCCTGGATAAAGAAGAGTTTGAACTACCTGAATTATAACTGAAGTGTTGAGAGCAGTCACCCACTTTCAGGAGAGGTTGAGTGAGAACAAACTTCCAGCAAGACGAGTAAATGCATTGTGATGGGGTGAAAGCATATGACAGAAACAAAGCTGTTGAAAATAACAGGCGGAATCTCATCAGAATCATATGGCTAATTATTACTGTGTCACAGAAGGCAGAATATTTGTCTTTAAAAGATATCTGAATCTCAGTCATAAGAAGAAACAGCAAATCAATCAAGATGCTAAACCGAAATTTGAGCAAAGAGTCCACCTCTACATGATACAAAAGCAGAGTCATTGGAGTCACAGGGAAAAGGGAAGTGGTATGCAGGAAGTGAGAGATTTTAGTAAAGTTGCCAGAAGTAACGGGAAGTTTTCGATAAAACTCTCACTGCACCGAAAGAGAATGATGTTGTTTTCAATAATAATTTGAATACATTTAGCATACCCCATTGCAGAAAAATACAGTGCATGTAATGCATCGTTAAGGTGGGGTTAGTAACTACCAAATGCCATCTCTTTATTGTGGACAGGATTTCCACAATCGTTATGCAACTAAGAAAATAGGGAACTGGTTAGAGTGTAAGAAAAAGAAATGCCTGCTTCTATACCTGAGAGGATATCCTATGTAATGCACACATAATACTCCCAGACACGAAAGCAGTAATTTTCTAATGATAGTAAAAAAAAAGCACTGCTTGAGATCCTCCGAACCTGCAGCGCCTTTGTGCCCCCGACGTTGCTGCTTTGGAGGGTCCACAGGCTTAACTGGAGTCATATGACAGTTTACAGAGACAAGACTGACTGAAGGAGCTCAGTGAAAAAAATAATGTTGGAGACTAAACAGAAGAATTCGTGTAAGAAGAAAAAAAGGAAAATGGTTGCTCTTCCCAAGACTGTTTGGGATGTGGGTTGTCTAGTCTATGAGCCATTCAGGATTGGAACTATAGGAACAGGAAATATAAGAATACAGAAAAGGGTCTTCTTTCCGCAGCCTCAGGCAGTAAAGTTAGAAAAGGGTTAGTTTTAGATATGAAGAGGTACTTTCCACAAAAATGAAATTATAGAAAGTGCACATGTATTTCAAGAAATCATTGAAAATAAGTCGGAACTTCCATGACATATTGACTAGTTTTCATGGGAAAGGGGCTCCTTTTGTTAACATTCATGGTTCCTACCCAACAGCCTTAAAGGCTTGGCTTGTAGATGTCAGGATAATTATCCTCAGATATATTGTGTAATACAGTATGTATATAGTTTACTGGAAATAGGAAAATGTTTAACAGGCCATGGTGGACTATGCCCAAAAGCAATGGGACACTTTTAGGTCAGCATCGGAGTGTGGCCAGGAGTGGATATCCTGATGGATGGTGAAATGGTAGCAAGAGCTCTGTCTGAACAAACACCCACCCACCACGAGAGTACTCCCATGTTTGATTAGTCCTGTAGTTACCTTCCTATTAGCAATATGGCTCATACACTGCTCAGTGTTTTGACAATGGTTTGGATGCCGTTTTCCTCTAGTTACAAGAACCTCTCCTAACGGCAAGGACTCTTGCTGACAATAGAGAACGTGAAAAACTGACGTGAGATAACACTTATAAAAACTCCCGCCAGTTTTCAGTCAAAATTTATTGGAGTTTTTGTCCATGTAACTGTCCAAAGTCCTTGCACAGTATGGACTACCCTTGCCTACAGTCCGTCGATATAAGGCACCTTAAAACTGAAGCAATAACTTCACTTTTAAATCAAATTTCATTTGCAATAGATTCAGCTAACTAGGACTCTTGTTAATTATAATCACATACCTAGA
Organism: Birgus latro; assembly: GCA_018397915.1. Lineage (NCBI taxonomy): Eukaryota > Metazoa > Arthropoda > Malacostraca > Decapoda > Coenobitidae > Birgus > Birgus latro. The sequence goes on along the minus strand of JAGKTI010026814.1, from coordinate 4,568 downwards.
TGAAAAGATACAGTGGTATTAGAAGGTAACGTAAAAAGAACAAACAGGAAAGTGCCAAAGGCCGTATGCATAGCCATCAACAAATATCACAGCAATACATGTGTATGTGTTATCATATGATCTCACAAAAGACTCCACGTGGCTAGGTCAGAGGGAGAAAGAAAATGGACTAATCAGCATCCAGCAGTAATCAAGGACTCGAAGGAATCATTAGATTCAGCAGACACGTACATAAGGTCATTAATTAAGCTCATCATTAACTGCAGAACAGCAGACAATTCACTCTCGTCCACGACCCACTCACTCAACTCTGCCATCAAAATCATGAGTGTCGTGAATCAGTAAAATTGCAGGGCTGAGTATGGCTCTGTCACCCATCATAGCAAAGGCGTGATCATTTTTATGCACTGCTTAACAGTATCATAGCTAATCCATTGCACACACATTCATCCCTTGTTGCAGAGAGATAATGGAGTTTTTTATCAGTAGTGATGAGATGGGCCATAATGCCAGAGAAGTCACTGGCTGAGGTGGAAATTTTGACTGCCAACGACCGTTGCAGTTCCATAGAAGTGATGTCAACATGGAGGCGTTTATATATAAACGTGTGTGGAGACGGCCCGAGCCTTCTCCAAGGGAGATGATTGGATTATCAGGTACTGGCCCCACACCTGCTGGAGACTTTCTTAGTGAATGCCTTTCCCGCAGTCAAGATTCCCAAATCATTCGTTTCACAGCAGCACCTACGGCAACCACCAAGAAGACCAAGAAGTGGAAGGCCAAAATCAGCAAGTCAGCACTCAGTCAAGCACCAAGGAGACATCTGCAACTCGACTAGCCCCAGAACTGAAACAACTGCAACTCAAAAGTCCAAGCAGCAGATGAAGTAGAATGTGTCCCAAAGTCCCAGCAAGAAGAACATAAATAACAAGAAGCTACAGGAAAAACCTGGGAACGCAATGAAGAAGGAAAAAAAGACAATGACAAATTCAACTACAAGCTTGACTAAGACGTCCAAGAGCTCCACCGTCTAGTCCCGCATCATGGTGATTACAATAGGAATGGATATACCTAAACTCTTGGTGCCCTTCCTCGGAGCTCAAGGGAAAACCTACAACAACCAGCCCTACCTCCTACCATCAAGATCAGTGAAAAGGCATACTCGGTAAGGGCCACCAAGAGATACACTGAAACTGGCAAATTATAGAACATGCAACACAACCAGCGAGAATCATTGCCAACAACATGGAATAAACCAAGAAGACCTCAAAACACTGAAGGCCAAGCAAAAGCAGCAATCGGTTTCCTTGATCTACAAGGACTGTGGGGTCACAGTTGCCTTATCGTGTAGCAGCGTGGAAAAAAAGCATTGAAGGGAGGCAAGAGTACTACTATACACAGCCATTTACTCCAGAGCATCGGGAACTTTTCAAAATGTTTTCATCTTTCTCCACCTTATCCAGTTATCATCAGTTCACTCTTTCACCCCAACTTTGCTGTCCGCTTTATCAGAATATCAGCAGACACTGTATGTAGCCATGGTTCCAATGTCTCCAGTAGCCTAATCAAACAGCGTAGGTTTGAAGTCTTTATTAGCATTTAGCCTTAACAGTCAAGCTCTTCGGTAAAAATTACAACACTTAAAGTGAGGAAAACTAAATCTCAAACCGTAAGGCATAATTTGTTAAAAAAAAACTAATTTTTCCATACTGTTATTTTTTTTTCTTTCTGAGAATGGTCTAGCTTTAAAATGGCTTACCCGCACACTTGTTTTTTTTTTTTTACAGAAGGGTTTCATTCGCCACTGGGCATTGTCCTGGAGAGCTGTTGACCAAAGAAGGTTACAGGTTTGATCTGATTTAGATCAAACATGATGGAAGGTTTGTCGGTCAGTAATGCGTTGGTTGATTCACAGTGAAGGTCAATCAGTAAATGGCCAAGGCAACAAAACGAAGGTCACAGTTTCCGCCCTCTTAGATGACGATACACTTTTAAAGCTACTCTTGACCTCTTCAGCTTCGGAAACTATTCTATATTTCAACTGGCTACTTATTTTGCAAGCAGTTTACCACACTCCTCAGTGTTGCATTAACCAATGAGCAACCTTAATTTAACCGTTTCTTGACTCCAGCTGTCAGAGCTGAGTGAACAGGGTATACCATCTATGCATCTCCATGCATTTTAATTTTTTTTAATGTATTTATACTTTTGTGTGTGTGTGTGTGTGTGTGTGTGTGTGTGTGTGCCCTAGTAAGTTCAGTCTTCTGATGAAGTGTATTGGGTGAAACCAGTCAGAAATAATTTTCTGTTTTTGATTCATGTTTCTATACAGCAGCTTCAGATAACATGTCTGAACAGATACGCATATTATTGAATTGACGTGAATATAACTTTTTATTATTATGTAATACTTTATTATGAGGTGACTTAGCTGAGGATGGAAGTCTGAATATTAATTAAATTTGTTCTGCCTTGTGTTTATGCAACAATCAACTGTCGCAACGAGTCACAATATGATATAAACGTTTTTGGTTAGCAACGCAAAAATAAAACGCCAAACCTAACAGAATCTTGGTGAACTTCACTTTACCGAACCTAATCTAACTCGGTTGATTAGGCTAGAATTAGTTTTTAGTTAAGATCATTTAGCTCAGATTAGGTAGGGTTCCTGGTGAAGCTGGAGGGTTATAGACAATGTTAGGGTATGAATTCCAAAGGTTGACATAGAGGGCATCGACGACAGGGAACTTCAGATGACACAATGTTCGGTCTTATATTTAAAGGTATAGGAGGAGGAGGTTTGAAAAAATTATGGATCTTTGTTTCGACCGGAGTACATATTCATTTGGATCTTTGTGACCCTGGTCCGCGTCTTCCTCAAGTACAGTCACAAGACTTGCAACTCACTGTGGTGTATAGAGAAGAGAAAGTTGAGTAGCTCGTCAACCCATGCTCTGATGTCTGACAACTTCGTTTTAGGGACAGGAGTTTGATCGTCATCCTTCACTGATACTGAATTTGGAGTAGTTTATGTCATGTTGGATAGTACTTCTTCCTCAGACTAAATGTAATATCCAGGGTCACCAGTATCTATATCGAGCCAGTTGTAGAGAACATCCCCAACTGCATCCTCCCCAGCTACATGCAGTACTACACTGTAGTCTTCTACAGTGAAACCCTCAAAATCTGTGGCTTCCTCCGGCGGCAGTAGTACATGCTCTCCATGGCCAAAGATGGCGTTTCACCCAAGAACCAATTTTGTTCACCCACGGCCATGTCACATGCCTTTATTTTTATTTATCTATTTTTTTTTTTAACACAACATCATTCACCTTGCAATATTCCCAGACAAGAAGATTTCGTTCCCCTCTGCAACCAGGGTATAGTTCAGTATATGCCTCCTGTAATGCCTACTGATTGCATTAGTTATCTACTGGTCCATGGGCTGTAGTGCTGACGTCGTGTTTGCTGAGAGGGTCTTTTCAAGCGTGCGTGGACAGCAATTTAGCTGGGAGATGAGCCACATCACGATGATACAATGAGACATCCTTTATAGTGCGCCACTCTCTTCTCTTTAATATAAGGTTTCACATCCTCTAATCACAATTAATACCACTGGTATCTTGTCATTGCCGACAACCATAAAATTTCTTTTGTGTAAGCATTTGCTCACAAGGCGATAAATAGACAGGATTTAAGCACACATAAGTTTGCCCTTTCTGCAGGGATATAAGTGGGCAGTGCCTTCCAGAACAAACCAGTCATATCCACATTTCAAATCTGCCAGTCATGAAGAGTGCCCTCCTTTTTCAGTATCTTTATCTGTTCAGTGAATGTCCCACCACTAGCCACACCAGCAATGCAGTGCTCACCAACAGTCTTCTACTTGCAGTTATCTGTTGAAAAACCTCATTACCCACCCATCAGTAGCATTATAATTTTCAGTGTTGGGATGATTAGGAATTTGCTTCCCTGCTGGCTGTTAAGGCCCCCAGAGGTATTCCCATGGCCCTCTCTTTTTTATACCACGTGTATAGTGAAATACAAGTCATGTCACTGTTTTGTCCGAAGATTAAGTTCTGCCACGGTTACATATTCATGATTGGCTAGTCTGACTTCCTCAAAATTCATATCTACTGATGACGGGATGAGGGTATAAATGAACCTAAGAAATTCCGAAACCTTAACATCGATTCGCGAAAATTGCTGTGCCCGAGGGACGAATTGTGAACCACATTCGGTCAGACACTGATCGCCTGACCGATACATCTTACCACAAAACATCAAGCAGACGTGGTATTTACCTTGGTATGGTGGGGAAGCAACATGCATCCAATTACTAGGGAGTTTAGACAGGCAGGAGGAGAATACCGAACAGATAGTGTAAATATTCTGTGCAAGCAGATCCGTAGAAAGAGGGATTAGGTGATTTCAGAAGGAAGGCACAGAAGGCAACGGTCATCATTCAGATCGCCCTCGCGTTGCCACACCAAGACAGGATCAGGAAATAGTCTCAGAGATGGAAGGCAGCACCTGTAAGTAATGCTTAGGCCGTAAGGGACGGATTC
>JAGKTI010026813.1:0-13460 GCA_018397915.1 Birgus latro | reverse complement strand
GAAGACGGAGAAGCGTTTACCTGGCCCCAAGCTCTCGAAGCAACGTGCGTCTGCTTTGTGCTGTGCCAATGCTAACGGCATGCACCCGCTCAAGCCCGTTATTGTAGGCCGTGCAAAGCAGCCTAGGTGCCTTCGTGGGTTAATGAATGCCCTTCCTGTCGTGTGGTATCATTCTCTGAAGGCTTGATTCACAACCACGATCTTCAAGAATTGGTTCCACTGACACTTTGTTAAGGAGGTCATTCGTTATCAGACGGAGACACTGAAAATCCGACGAGACCAGGTAAAGGCCCTCCTGATTCTTGACAATGCACCTGCGCATCCGTCAGACAATGACATCGTGATACTATTAGATTAGGCACATGCCAGTTCTTAATTTCGTTTCACTGCAGTTTAGCAGTTCAAATTTTTATTATTTTTTTGCTCATTTAAAATATGGATGTTGTTACATCCACACCAGCACACGTATATACCTACTGACCGTGATGGAGTTATGGAGATGGCGAATTGTTGGGGGGGAGGGGGACGATGGAAGTAAATTGCGTACGTTTTTTTTTTCTTTTTAATTACCCATCTGCCCACTGTTTGACTGACCGACCGGGAATTCTCCCGGTGCTCCAGATGGCCACTCCGCCCCTGCCTGTGGTCCGTCTCCTCCTTCATTTACCCGACATTACAACACAACTACTATTGCTGATAGAATTATCGTCACTCCTGATATAATTATTATAATGACTAGTATTCATTAATAAAACTACCACACATTTCATCACTTCCATCACCATCACAGTCCTCATTATCACCAGCTTCTGCATCAACACCAAAATTACCAGCATCATCACTATCGCTAAAGTTTCTGGCATCAACATCCTCACTGCAACTGCCACCGTTCTCATATCCACACTACCACAAGTAGCACCACCTTCCTAATCATCATTACTATAACTGTCAGTCATCATAATACCACAGCTATTAATAATACCATTAACACCACTACAAAAACCACTTTAATCATAGACATCACGACTACAGCTGCCACTGTCATCATTGACATCACGTTGACATCATTTTATACCACTGTCATCTTAAACACTACTACAGCTACCAGTCATCACAGGTACAGCTACCAATGTCATCACAGCTATAACTATTACTGTCATCACAACTACAGGTACTGTACCACTGTCATCATAAACATTACTACTACAACTACCACTGTCATCACTATTACAGCTACCACTGTCAACATAGACATCACTACTACAACTACCACTGTCATCACTACTTCAAGTACCAGTGTCATCATCATCATTACTAACAACTAGCCCACCAGTATCTTCAGTACTTGGTATACTCATTACTCATACCGTCCACAACCACCGCTATCATGAACACCACTGTTACAACTACGACTGTCATATTAATAATAACTACCACAGCCACCACTTAAATCATAATCACCGCTACCACAACTACACCACTGTAAGGATGACAGGAATGCTGGGGGGAACAATGATTAATGATGATAATTAATCTTTACTCTTGTTATCGTTGGACAATTATGTTCATCATAAGACCAACCCCTTGTCGTGTAATAGTGCCTTAAATGAAAGGTATATTAACTATTTCACTGTTGCTGCCGCCAAACACTGAAATTCCTTTCGGATGTGTGGCCTCTAGTCGTCTCGGTTAAAGTCTCCCATAACCGTTTCACAACGTGAGAAATCTTAACTATTTTATTATTGCTCTTGTTAAGCAATTTTATTTGACTTGTGAGTGGTTCTCGTAATGTAAGAGATAATAAACCGACAAAATCAATTCATAACATTAATGCCACAGTAACGAAGAGTAAGGATAACAGGTTTTGGTATATCTGGCGCAGGTTGGTGGATGTGTTAGGCTGGTTAGGTTTAGTGTTGGAACACAGACACGCTTACATACAGTATGTATCCAGAAGCTGGTGGAGGGGATCACGTCTTGGTTTGAATATACAAAAACCCTTTTTTACAGTTGAAGGGAAAAAAATATAAAAATATGCGAGGAGCACAGCTGTGTAATGCCGTAATTTTAAGGGTCATTTAAGTTAGTATAAGTATAGTAAGTTAATATAAGTGTAATATAAGTTAGTATAAGTTGGTATAAGTGTAATGTAAGTGTAACCTTGAACCCCTAAATATGTTTTATCTGCACTATGTAGGGGTTAATCATCAAATTCCATATTCAGGCTTGATCCTTGTTAATATTCATAGTGTAAGTGATACTCTATTAATAGAGGAACTGTATAGGGCAATTATGTAAATTAATGCCTTTGTGCTTGGAGCAGTCAATTCCCAAGGTGTGCATAGAATCTTAAATTTTAGCCAGAAATTGATAATTGTGAAAATTTGTCTTCATACTTTGAATTCGAAATTTGTAAGTCAGAGTTGGTGATATCACCTTTTTGTACTACGTAGTTGTGAATTAAAGCTTATTTAAATCCTAATTGCTGATAATAGACATTTGTAACCGCGAAATTTGCATTACACTCACGTTTAGTCACATAGGCCAGCAACTGCGACACATGGACATACTTACAAGCGCTCATTTGTTTAGGCTTCGGTGTAATTGTAAATCCCATACGCTCATTACAAAATTTTAAGCATCGTAAGTCAACCAATCCTTGTGGGTCAAGAGTGAACACATTTTTCATATTCCTTGTTAATATGTGCAAACTGAAATGCTGCAGAGATCAGTCGAAGTCGTAGTCAATTTCCAATGTTAGAACAAACCGAGCTTATATAAACCGTACAATTTGCTTGAGACCGGCACACACACCACATAGCCAGCAGAAGACAGGGCGTGTGTGCTGGGCATTCCCCAGGCCCTGTCTTCCCCCATTCTACGACGCCAGCGTCCTCTGTCGCCATGCAGAGGGCGCCCCCTTGTATTTGAAGCTCATTTCTCTTACGGGCACTCCCTGAGCCCGTGTCACACTCGTGTGACGAATCTTTCACACACACACACACACACACACTTGAGATGATGATGATATTCGCCACAAACACTTGAGACCGGTGTAGCGTTATAATCTGTCCACCTACGGTCCGCCCCTATGGCGCATGCGCGGGGTTGCCAGATGCCGCCACAAATATGCCATTTGTACTTGGCTCTCTGTAGGGGTAACAAGGTCGGAGCCTCTCGCCCTTTGTTGACAAACGGCAAATGGTCATTCCGGCTTCTCGTATCATTCGGCTCAATGCTTTTATGTCAGGCGTGAGACAGTAGTAAATTTGAATAGAAATTCAGTTTCCCTAATAGGGCAATTGATCAGTGGAATGCATTACCGAATGAAGTAGTGTGTGGCAAAACAATTCATAATTGCAAGGATATGTATGATAATAATGGTTTAATACACGGGGCAGTACGAACTTGACTCATTCCTGTAAAGATACAATTGGGTAAGACCAATTAGATGAGAACAAAGCTAAAGCAATTCTCACGCTTAAGAGATTAGATAATTCGTCCCTATATGATTAATTATAACTATGCTTATCCAACCTAACTCATTCATACCTTAGAAATTCAAGTTTTTACTGCTACCCACCTAACCTGATTTAATTTAAAGGCGGAAACTACGCGAGAAAGCTCTGAGACGAATGATACGAGAAGCGGAATGACCATTTGCCGTTTGTAAACAAAGGACGAGAGTCTCCGATCATGTTACCCCTACAGAGAGCCAAATACAAATGGCATATTTGTGGCGGCATCTGGCAATCCCGCGCATGCGCCGTAGGGGCGGACAGGGGGACAGATTCTAACGCCACAGTGGCATAACGCTGTTTCCCTTCTCATCGATACAGGCCAGAAACTCTAAAATCCATATATCCCCCTCCCTTCTTTCCTTGTGTGAAGTAAATTCCCATTCCCCCAGCTCCTTTTGAACTGACTAGATAATGCTGTTTCCCTTCCCATCGATAGATTGTAGCTGATCGTAACGTCGTTTGAATATAATGAGTGGATGAAGCCGACTGGCTCGCATTCCCTTCGCCTGTTGCCCGCTACACTGAATTCCCCCCCCCCCTTTTCTGTTACACGTAATTGGAGTGCGGAATTGGCTGGTCCTCTAGAATATTCTATCCTTTTTGAGTGATGTGGTTAGCTTTTTTTTTTCTTTTTTTTTATGTGTCCGACTCTGGGCATAGGCTTCACAGCCTGCTATCAAGGCCCAGTCGTCCTCCTACAATCTACATGTCACCACTTCGGCGCTTAACATCCACCGTCCATATTGAATACATGCTAGGGCTGTCTCATACAGGACTGGTGTATTGGTATTAGCGGGGTCATTTTTACGACATGTCAGCGGGTCTTCTGGTAGATCAGTAAAGCCTGATTTAATGAAATTCAAATCCTTAAACTGTTCCCTGCACCAGCAAGGATTCGAACCTGGGTCCCACGGGACCGCAAGCCAACTCTCTACCGATCGAGCTACCGCCTCCCCAAAATTACCCCCACAAACCTCACTTTACCAAGCTTGATAGAGTTTTGTATTTACATGTATTTGTTTTCCCTAAAAGCATTGCTTATGCTTCCACTAAGTATCGAGCCAATTTACTGTATCATTCTTTTGTATGTGGTGTCAATTTATAAATAATCTTTAAGTTAATGTGTATATTCCAAACTTGGGGGAATATTTTTGTGGAGGAAATATCTCGGTGAGTTTACCTGACGAGTCCGTTTGAGACCGTGAGGTTGCTAGATTTCCATGGGATAGTATTACTTTGAATATTAGGTTAAGAGGTGCGATTCATGTTTCCGGAAGGGATAGAACTTGGTGTGTCGGTGCCATTTAGGAGTGTTGGTTCCGTGTTGAAGATTATATATTAGTGTATGATAATATTGAATATTTACCCAAATGTGAAATGCATTATTTATTAGTGTGATAATATCATCCCGAGAATTTAGTCAGCTGTGGCAGTTTATATTCTTGCAGTTATTGATTCCTATTATATTTAGTCTGCCTTGTATTAATCGCAGTGCGAAGGAGAATCTATTTTTCAGTTCCTAGTAATTCATAGTCTTTAAAGTAATCTATGTTTAATTTGATCTAATTATCTTGTTTCTTTTTATTGTATGTTTAGAATTAGTAAATATTAGGTCGTGAGGTTGAGTGGCCCGCAAGGTGTGCTAATATCTTACTACTCACTACCTTAGTTTTCTTATTTGCAAGGCCCCAGAAGTCTTCAGCTTTCTTTCCTGGTGGAACAATTTCCCAGCATACGCTGGGTGGTGCAGCCTACTCTCTAAAACTCTGATTCGTACGGTGAGTCGGCGAGTCTAAAAATTTTATCGTTACACTTGTGTCATTAGCGGTGTGGTATGTCATCTCTCGTCACTTCATAAGAGCTAAAAAAAAAATTACCATTACAGTTGTACGTAGTGTTGATAGTTGTGGTGATGCTGCTGCTGGCCCTGACTCACCTTAAAGGGGGCCATGCAGCAGGCTGTGGCCCAAGCAGAAACTACTTGGAAACCCCCGGGACTTTTTTTCCGTTTCCTGGCCATCCTACCCCGTCCCCTAACTCGTTTCGTCACAACCCTTCCCCTGCCCTTCACAATGCCCCTCTCTTCGAAGCTTGAGGGTCCCCGGGCAGCGTATGGGAACCCTGACTCCCCTTGGAACAGCGAGCCTGTTTTATCAACTATTCATCATCTTCGCACCTGCATTGTTTGGCGAGATGGGAGGGGGAGAAGAGGTGGTGGATGCGATCGGGCGTGGGGTACTGGCTAATGGTGATAATCCACTATAGCATCGTAGCTGGAGGCCTTTTTAACACTGCACAGTACATCATGACTCACCACTGACTTCGATAGTTCCATCAGTGAAATGCACAATGCACCTCTCACTTATCATTTGAATTTCATAAAGCAGACTTTACCGATCTACCAGAAGACCTGCCGACATGTCGCAAAAATACCCCCTCTAATACCAGCACGCCAGTTCTGTATGAGACAACACTAGCATGTATTCAAATTTTTTTTTTTTTTTTTTTATGTGTCCGATTCTGGGCATAGGCTTCACAGCCTGCTATCAAGGCCCAGTCATCCTCCTACAATCTACCTGTCACCACTTCGGCGCTTAACACCCACCGTCCATATTGAATACATGCTAGGGCTGTCTCATACAGGACTGGTGTATTGGTATTAGCGGGGTCATTTTTACATGTCGGCGGGTCTTCTGGTAGATCAGTAAAGCCTGATTTAATGAAATTCAAATCCTTAAATTGTTCCCTGCACCAGCGAGGATTCGAACCTGGGTCCCACGGGACCGCAAGCCAACTCTCTACCGATCGAGCTACCGCCTCCCCTATGGACGGTGGGTGTTAGCGCCGAAGTGGTGACGTGTGGAGGTGTATAGTATGTAGGACTACTGGACCTTGGGAACAAGCAGTGAAGCCTATGCCCAGAGTTGGACACATAAAAAAAAATAACACGCGTCTTGAGTAACTCTACACGCATCTTGAGTCACTCATCACCCGAGTCCACTAACACACTCATCTCCCCCGTGGCAGCCACATTGTCGTGGTGGTGGAGCTTACGTGCCCCATTGGTCGTGGTAGGGTCTCCCATGACGGACACCTAGTTAATGAGGGCACAGCCAAAAGCTGCCACCCCTTGGGGAGGGGGGGGGGGGAAATATACTTCCCCAGTATCCCCGTATGTCGTAAGAGGTGACTAAAAGAGGCCTTTTTGTCTCTAACCTTTCTCTCCCTACTATCTCCTTCTCGTTTGTCTTACCTCTCTTCTTGATATTTCCGTGTTTCTTCAGACCTTTATTTTCCCTCTACTTCTGCAGTGCCATATGGCCATATTATGGTTTGGTGCTAATTCTTCATTATTCCTTCCTTCCTTCCCCGATTGGATGGATTTACATCCGTGGGATGGTTGGGGTTAGTCACTCTCACCTTAAAATTTGGGACTGAGTAACCTAGTCCATACAGTACACTCAAATCCTAGGGTGAGGCAGGGAAAAGTGTGAGAACTTGAATTTCGTTATAAAATTTATCCTGAGTGATTGGCCACAAAACCAATCAACACATCATAAAGACAGTCCTGCTTCTACCATTAGGCCAGTCATGATGGTATTTACGCTCAAATATCTTCATGTAACACAGGCAAGCTGAGGATTAAAGGATTAAAGAATCCCCGAGCTAGACCTTACGATGAGATCATATAGCCCCGCTAGGTAACAGGAGGGCGCTACCCCTCCTGGCACGGCAGTCCCGGGGGCGGCTCGAACTCGCGACCCCCCGGTCCCGAGCTCGATGCTCTACCTCTGAGCCAGACAAAACCGCCTCTGAGGTGCAAGAATAAACTGAAGTGAAGTCATAGCACTGAGGGGAGAGATGTGAAAGAGCAAAGGAATATTATAAACTATTGAGTCCTTGCAGACTTTCCACCCGCGTGACCTTCTGTTTTATTCTATCATGTCACCTCCACTTCGAGAAGATCACTCGTGATGCAGGTTAATAAAAGTTAAATTCATCTGAAGACAGGCATTCGTACCTAACTTCAAACATTTCACACCCTCCCACTCACACCCTTTCATCTTCTTTTTACATACATTGTTCATCACAGCATACCCAGCACACTCATCACTTTCACCCTCTTGCTCATCACATTCACACCTCTCGCATTCCACACAACAATACAAACCTGACCATTTTTTCCAGGCCCTAAGCAGGTACTGGGCCCTCCAAGGCACCCTGAATTTTTGCCAGTGAGTTGAAAAAGACAGTCTGGGGAAATGGTAATCCTGATCAAACCCCCACCCTTTTGCCCATGTCCGCAGGGAATATGGAGTTATATGGTTACCTCCCACTACAGTAAATAGTTTCCTGGGTTCCAAGAAACAATTTGATTTGTAATTCACACTAGGTTTACTGATAAATAACAGTACATTGAGAGGATGATGGGCACCCTCATCTAAAATAATAATAGAACAAGTTTTTTTTTTTTTTCATACAGTCAAAGCCTAAAGGAAAGGAATCACTGCTTCCATGCCCATGAGAAAATCTTCATAGTTTGTGGTGCACAGTCACTTGGCTCTCGGCGATAATAGAAATAATTAATTATTCCAGAAACGATTAATGATCTGCTTGAGGGCTTCCCAATCCAAAGTATTGCAGATGTCTCTTATGAGGGAAGAGTATCAGACATCATTCAGTACATCTCGTTTGATAATCGCCAGTGGCATTTGTGGTCCTCGCCCCTGGGAACCGTGAAGTTGGGTGTTTGGATGCTATTTCTTGTAATCTTGAGAAAGCAGGTGTGATGCGTAATATGTACGAAGATTTGTTTAGACAGTAAGACGAACACGTGTTTGAGAGAATGTTGACCAACCCTCTGTGTACTGAAACACTGAAGAGTTCAGCAAAGAAAGATAGTCAGGAACTATGTCCTGAGGGCTGATGAAATGGGAGCTCCTGCTCTCCCTATCACCAACTTAGTATCAACCATCAACCATGGGAGTACCACCCTGTTCCACTGATGCTACAGGGTTGTAATGAAAGAATCCTTATCTCTGGTTATAACGATTTTTTTTTTTTTTTTACGCATGTTGATAAGGGCAAATGCATTGCTCCAAGGTAGAGGACTTTGATTTGGGGCCTGTAGCACCTTATGACTGGATGCCCTTTCTGATGCCTACCAATGACCCTTGGGTGGACTCGACCCTCCGACCCTTTGGTCAGAGTGGCGCGTTCTAAGCCACTGAGCCACGGTTGCTGAAAAAAAATAATAATTAAAAAAAAAATCTAAAGGAAAATAAAAAGACATCTGCATGGATGGCAAATCAATTGTATTACTTCACCAAATGTTAGTAATACTTTATACATGGAATTATGTACAACTATAATATGTTTAATGAATACAGATTACTTTGCCTCCACAATAATCATATCATTCATATTGTTTATAAAGGCATAATACCTATAAAAAATGCATATAAATAATTATGTACATGGACATTCTTCCACTCCAGCAATTTAATATTCCTGAACACACACCACCAAAAATTACCCGAATTGTACACCTGGGCACAATGAGTGTAAAATGAACAGAATGCATCTCAGAATTGTTGGTAAACCTGGTTGTGGAGTGATACAATTTGAAGCTGTTACATTGGTGTAGTGATAGGTTTTGGTGACCATCTTCTGTTCACTTGATGTAGTGCTGCTGCCTACTTCCTTAGTGACTCCACACTGAGTGACATGCCTAATTGTTTCCTGTACGGTAATCTAGGAACCGTTTAAAATGCTGGATGGTAACCACATTGACCAAATAACGGCACTGTGGAGTCTTATGGTGCCCATAAAAGTGGGTGGAGGGGCACAAATGCAGCATCCATCCAGGAACCCATTTCCGCACTCTTTCCCTCATCTTGCTGTGGCAAGCACTGTCCAACACAAGAGAACATTAGTTCACTTTTGTTCATCATTCATTCATCATCTAATCCAGTGCTGCCTCATGAAGAATGTAGAAGCCTGGGACTAGGCAAGTTGGGACTGACATTTAAGATGAGAGTGACCAGCCTCGCTCATCCCTGAGTGGTATTACCTGAGCAATAAATCCTAAACACCCCTTGAATATAAACCTGCATGGGCTCAATCCGATTGGAGTGTCTTAATTGCACACTAAACCACCAGAGGCCATAATTTGATTATACTGTTACCACCCAGAGTACCATATGGTTTCCTGGTGAACAGGAAGCCATTTGGCTTGTCATTCAGTGTAGAGTCACCCATAGATAGAAGGAAGAGGAAAGAATGAAGGAAAGAAAGAAGAGGAAGGAAGAGAGGAAAGGGCAGGCACCCAAGAGCTGCACTGTATAGAGTGAGTGGATGATGAGTGCCCCCACCAACCACAAAACTCAATGCCAACAGCATTTGGTGTTCCTAGGCAGTCAGTCAGTCACCCATCCAAGTACGGTACTAACCAGACCCAATGTTGCTTAACTTCGCTGATTGGACAAGAAGCAATGCACTCAACGTGGTATGGCCGTTACTGTAGCCAACTGCCTGCCTGCTGTTGATGGGTTGCTTGGCCAGACAGACCAAGGTTACTCTGCTGTTGCTTTTACTACTGCTACTACACTGATGTATGGTGCAGAGGTATATACAAAGAATGTGGTTTTCAGAGTCTTTGGTCATATGTTTTAAATCTGCAGGTGTGTACAGCATTCAGATACTTTTTGGTGAGTGTACATAACCATGTAACCCTTGCATTATGTGGCATTAGATACCTAGATACAGAAGACCACTCTTACTCTGATACAATTGAAAAACAAATTATACAAGAGTAACTGCTGGGAATAAAGACTGATTAATATGTTAGTGAATCAAGTTGTTGCAGAAGTATTTTTTTTACAACCCAGGATGCAATCTGGATGACAAAAAATTGACCATACAAGTGTTTTGAAGACATAATTGCCTTCACATACATTTACACTGCCACACCAGCATCTACTATAAAAAAAAAAACAGTATAATAATATGTTTAGCACCTAGAGTTCTATTACTGACATGTTATATAAAAGCCCCGCAGTTAAGCCAAGAAAACTTCTAACATCCTGCATACATTAAAAAAAAAAAAAAAAAAAAATTTCTTGATATTCAGTAATCAAAATGGTAATGTAATTCTTTGTATGTACAATTTTCTACAGATGAATACTTTTACTTTTAACTAATATCAAACATGTACATATTAACATAGTGTATATATATTCGAAGTTTAATAAGCCAACAGTGTTAAAATCTTAGCCTGACTTACAGTTATCTTCACCAGCATTTATATCCTTCACAAGGCACTGTATTGTCTGACTGGCCACTGGAGTAACAATATTTCATGCACAATTAACGTTACTGAAGATGACCTCTGTGTGTCTGTGGGGTACTTTTTAATACAGCTACCATAAAATATCAGCTGGAAAACTTTTTGTTCAGCAATGCATTTGATTAACTTAATAACACAGTATACACTGTACCAATACTCTGTCTACATGTGGCATATTACTGAAAAAAGATAACATGAAAGTTCTTAAAGAACAATAAGATTTTATGTGCCCAAACTTTTTCTTCTTCTTATAACTAATTTTGATTCTTCTTCATGTCAGTGCCATCTGGGGCATTGGGTGGTCACCTAATTTCACTTGTTCTAGAATACAATAATGGCCTTAGGTCCCTACTTTTTGTAAAGGGAAGGGGTAACTGGGACTAACTAGTGTTGCTGATTCTTCTTAGACTTCTGGTGTTTAGGGTGATGACATAAATGTGCAGAATCCACTTCCAACTCTGTACTGACATATGGTATGATTGGAGCAACTCCACTTTGTCTGTGTCGCAAGCAGTCTGCAGCACAGAAAGGGACCAGCCTTTCTCCTTTGATGCATGTCTCAAATTAGATAAAGAGCTGTGCTCTGGATCTCCTTACCCTATGTAAAATATGTAAAACTGGGTTAGGATCATAAGAATGCCAATAAAAATACAATAAATGCTTCAGTTGGCAAGACTCCTAAAGCATACTGCAATAACCTTAGGTGCATGAAAAACATAATCTCAGTAATATAACACTAAAAATGTAAGGTAAGACATGTTAGTCAGCAGAGTGGTATGCACAACCTCATACCATCACCCACTTAAATCATCTTTAAGTGTTCAACACAAATAAATCCTTCACAACAAATCAGGATTACTATGATGAATACAAATTATAAAAACTGTACCTCATACCAATTAATCTGACCAGGCATGTGTGGCAACACTGTTCCCGCCGAGATTCTGATTGGCAGGAGGTGTTTGTTCGATTTTGTCGTTACTTAAACCAATACTCTCTTTATTTTTAGATATGATACTGACTTTGTCGACAATACAGTCATCAAAAGCAATAACAAATCTAATATATACTTAACAATTAAATTTTCATAGGAAGATAGAGATATGAATCAACAAAGTATTATAATAGTCCAAGTCGCAGTCAGCATTCGAACAACTCCCTTATGTCTCCAACACTCTATAGCAAAATTAAGGAAACCTGCTTAATCTAAGTGCTGGTATAATATATTTAAATTTTAAGTTCAATTTGTACTGTGATAATAGAGGAGATATAATGAAATAGTTTTCCTTTAGCCTACTTTGATTTTTACTATTTTTTCAAACCTTCCTCCTCGCAGAACTCGTCTTTTCATTAGAATTTTTAATTATTCAGAGATGTGGCACGATTTAAGGGTGCGGACTGATCTTATAATTTAAATGTGTATTATGCCAATGCTTAGATTAAGCAGGTTTCCTTAATTTTGTTATAATACGAAGTGTCGGAGACGAAGTTGTTCTAATGCTGACCTCAACTTGGACTATTATAATACTTTGTTGACTCATATCTCTCTCTTCCTATGAAAATTTAATTGTTAAGTATATAATGGATTTGTTATTGCTTTTGACAACTGTATTGTCGACAAACTCAGAGTACATATCTAATAATAAAGAGAGTCTCGGTTTAAGTAACAACGAAATCGAACAAACACCTCCAGCCAATCAGAATCTAGGCGAGAACAGTGTTCCCATACATGCCTGGCCAGATTAATTGGTATAGCTGTGTACAGATTAAAGTCCCATTTTCCTAAATGTGTAAAACACTGTGTACATTATATACATTCTCCTTCTGTTTTCCTCCTTTACGTTTCTGTATCCTACTCATCCCAATTATTAGTGGGAAACAGGGAAAGGACAACAATTATGATGAATTACATTTAAATAGTACCCATTATCACAGTTTTTCATCTTGAAAAAGAACTGTTTCTCATGCCATCAATGGTACTGCACTGCACAGTATATATGGCATATGGTATTGCAAATCATTCAATTAAACCTCAGTGGTTTTCCCATACTGAAACTAGGGAAAATAATTTCACAGTATGTTCTCTTAGATATTGAGAAGGGAGAAACATGTATTCTACTAAGAATAAAGCTTCACCACTACAACTGTGTCTGTTAATAATCTTTTGCACAACCTACTCAAGTACTTGTTTGTTGGCATTCTCATCATCATTGGCTGGAGTAAGAAGATTACTGAGGTATTTGGTGGTGGAGATTGCTGGTGTGGTGGTGATGGCAGGGGTGGGGTCAGGAACAGGAGTGATGGAAGGGGTGATAGTGGGAAGGCTCGGGGTGGTAGAAGCAGCTGCCAAAAGGGGTGAAGAAGTGCGTGAATCCGAGTTAATGTACCCACTGACTTCTCCAGTGCTGACAAATGGGTTGATCTGTGTAAGAAAAGCAAATCTATTACACTCAGCAAACATAATACACTAAGTTCTCATTCACGATGTTCTTTTCTGCTAAAAGTCCACAGCAACTAAAATACTGAAAAACTGCATCCCTGTACTGTATGAAAGTTCCAATGCTACCTTTAAAGACAGTCTGCCAATTTAC
>JAGKTI010026812.1:0-13460 GCA_018397915.1 Birgus latro | reverse complement strand
ACACACACACACACACTCACTCACGCACCCATAACACACACAAAACTCACACACTACCTAACTCATCTTCAATTCCTTCAAGTTCCTGCCAGCAGCTCAACACCTCTGGAGCAAGTGAGTTATCCATATTCTGTTGATTTGTACATTGACCTGTTTCTACATTTCTATATTTTTTTCACAAATAAGTATTGTTTTTTACATATACACATATGAAATGGAAGAAAGTTCAGCTTTAGCAAAAAGACTAGTGGAAATGTCGAGTTACTGAGAGCACTATCAAAGAGCTTATGATATTTCTCGTGTATAATTTGAGTAAAAAATAATAATAATAAAACGTAACGAGCGAAAATATGTAAGTATTCGTGAGACAGGGAAATTGAGCGTTTTTATCTCACCTGCAGGCGAGAAAGAGTGTTCTATCTTTGTCGTCCATTTACTCCAAAATTATTGAACGTATCAATTTCCTGTAAGAACCATGATAAAGATCAGTGAATTCTACGTATGTACAGGACATAACTATGTAATTTCTCTAATGAAAAGTTGTGGTTACGTAGGCGGTTATTGTGCGCGCATGACGAAAGTGCACCGTGGCCGTGAGTACCCTGTAGTTTTTTGCGATTTACTCGGAAACTATGAAGCGTATCAAAACAAAAAGGTATCAGGAGAAAGCTTATGAAATTCTACATAAGATTATGTAATAAAAACATAAGGTGTGCGAGAAAACTTCTGCAGTATACCTCCCTGAACAAAAATCAATTTTTTTTACAAAAATGGCTTTTAGTTTTTGGCTATTTTCTCGAAAACTACAAATCGCATCACAACCAGACATACCTCATTAGAAAGCCAATGAAATTCTCTATCAAAACTTATAAAAACATTTTTCTGTATGATGGAAAACACTCGAACGACAATGTTGGGAAGTGAGATCAACGTTCCAAAATGTTTATTCACGGCGGCCTTGTGTACTTTTATTCGTATTTTTCTGGTTTTTCTTTTGGCTTATCAGCTAGAACAAACATCGGCGAATAGGATGATGTGAGTTTCAGGGCAACATTTTGAGGTTTGGGTGGTGAAAATGAGGCAAGAATACATGTAATTTGCGTACCGCGGGCTGCCAGTGGAGCTCGCGCGGGAGTAAAATCGTGAGCCGTGAAACTTAATAAAACTTACCGTGCACGAAAGGGTTAACACTAGATTATAATGCTAGTCATAAGAAGTGCTAAGGAAAGGAAACAGAGCTGAAATATTGTCTCTTTCTACCATCATGCTATGTGAAATAAGCTACAAAATGGACGAATATCTAGGCCAAAAATTAGTGTAAAAAACGTACAGTCCCATTAACTCTCATGATTGGGACAACAGCAGTATTTTATTCCAGTTAATGCTATATCATTTCAATCACCTGAAAGGGAGTTACAGAAGCCTGAGAGTTATTAGAAAGTATGTGTGAATAATGCCAGATCATTTATTCATCCAAGAGTAAATCATAAAAGCCTCAATGTTATTATAAAGTCTATCTATCTGTCTGCCCTTTCCACTCCTCCATCCTTCTTTCCTTCCATCCTCTTCTGTCTTTCTTTCCTTCATTCTTTCCTCATCCTTCTGCCTATGGGTGGCTTTACACTCCCTCTTCTGTCTTTCTTTCCTTCATTCTTTCCTCTTCCTTCTGCCTGTGAATAACTTTACACTGAGTGACGAGCCAAATGGTTTCCTGTATACCAGGAAATCATTTACTATGCTGGGTGGTAACCATATAACCAAATTTTGGAGCCTGATGGTTTAGTGGGTAATTGTGGCGCTCCAATCGGATTAAGCCGGTGAAGGTTTATGTCCAAGAGGTGACTGGGGTTCACTGCTCCCATAATGCCTCTTAGGGGATGAGTGAGGCTGGTCATTCTCATCTTAAATGTCAGGACCAACTTGCCTAACCCCGGGTTCCTACACTCCTCATGGGGTGGCATAGGATTGGATGATAAATGAATGAATCTATCTACCTATACCCAGACACCATAATCCCATAAGGGGTGGTTGTTTGTCCTTGAGTTAGTTGTTTTACAGGGAGGGGCACTAACCCTCCACCAACTCACATGCTGACACGTAGGAAACACGTATGGTTTGGTTATATGGTTACCACCCAGCATTCTAAATGGTTTCCATTAGGCCTGTCAATGTACAGCCACTCGAAAAGGAAAGAAGAAGAATAAAAAATGATAGAAAGGATGGAAGAAATAAGAAGAGAGGAGGGCAGACAGAAAAAGAATGATAAAGGTGAAGGAAGAAGTAGGCAGCATTACAAGTGAGTGGATGCTTACTTCTTCCTTCACCTTTGTCATTCTTTTTCTGTGTCTGCCCTCCTTATTCTACAGTATATGTATAAAGTATTACTAACCTTCCTGGGAGTGACACAAGGGGAATCTGATGGTTCTGGTTCATCATGTAATTCATCATTTTCCGTGCTTTCTGTTACCGTTGAATCCATGACTACTATAACGGACTTTGTATCTTCATTTTCCCTCTGGTCCTCATCATCTTCCTCCTCTATGGTACTTTCCTCCACCTGGTGAGGGAGGGAGCGGAGAGGAGGGGTGGGAGCAGTGGGAGGAGGGGAAGGAGGAGAGTCATCGGAAACTTCTCTCCCTACTTCCCTCCCCGCTCCTTGTTCTATCTCCCGGCTTCCCTCCGCTTCAAGTGGATCTTCATCTAATAAACTTCGCGTTTCACTTGGATCTACAACCTAGAAAGAAGCAGTGGTCATGCAGTCAAAGAAGTGATCTGCTGTCCCAAATGATAGACAACAGTTTTATTATCTGAATTCCATTATAACAGAAGTTACTGATCTTTCACATAATCCACCCACATCCTAATATCATCATCATCATCATCCACCGCCACAGCCACTGCCATCACCACCACCACCATCACACCATCATCATCATTATCATCAATCCTCTTCTTCCTCCTTCTCCTCTTCCCACTTACACAGGGTGGGACAATTCCAGAAACAGGAACAGAGAAAGTATAAGACTGGGAGAACAACAACATTCCATGCAGTGAAACAGGCCATTCCATACTTGAATCACTGCATCAGCCACCTCCTTTCCTTATGTTATTCTGCTTTCACTTCCTTTGCATATTTATCAGTTATTCCGTCACATCGTTCAAGTATTCAAACTACCTCGCCAATTCAGATATCTCTCCATTCATCAGTACATCACTCTGACAATCACCTTCTCTCCACAAAAATTACACTACTGGTAATTTCATTATTTCTTCCACATTCACTTTTGAAACATGATGTTCAGACATTCACAAAACTCTGCACAAAACTACCAAGCTATTGTTCATAGGTGGCAAGCAACTCGATCGGTAGAGAGTTGGCTTGCGGTCCCGTGGGAATCCTCGCTGGTGCAGGGGACAATTTAAGGATTTGAATTTCATTAAATCAGGCTTTACTGATCTACCAGAAGACCCGCCGACATGTCGTAAAAATGACCCCGCTAATACCAATACACCAGTCCTGTATGAGACAGCCCTAGCATGTATTCAATATGGACGGTGGGTGTTAAACGCCGAAGTGGTGACATGTAGATTGTAGGAGGACAACTGGGCCTTGATAGCAGGCTGTGAAGCCTATGCCCAGAGTCGGACACATAAAAAAAAAAATATATATATATATATAAATCAGTTATAAGATAATCCCACCCTTCACCATTCATTATCATCCTCATCCCTCTCTCCACTGCTCAAGTTAACCTCTCTCATAATTCAATCCATATATATATAAATACTGAACAGCCATGGAGAAATAACATACCCTCTTCTCACTCTAACACCAATACTGAACCAATCACTGAATATATCCTTCTACCAAATGCCAGTATTCTTCTAACCTTTTTCTTCTCTCCCAATTCCTTACCTCCAGACTTTTCAGCTGTTATTTCATTGACACAAGTGATAAGAGTCCCGATCTTAGCTGTGGGTTTTTTATACTGCTTCTTCCAACCATTTTGATCTATTGTCAATTCTTTAGCTTCAACTTTCATACCTCACTTTCTCACATACTTATTTACCTTATCCATCCATTTTTTTCTTGGCCTATCACTTTCAATATCACTCTCATCTACTTGTTTCATACTTTATCATCGACATCAAGATTGGGTGAGGTAGGTTCCAGTTTGAAAAAAATGACAAATGGAAAACTACCAAAAGTGTGCTCAATTAAGTAAGCCATACTCTTACTGACACACTATTCATGCTCCTGAAATCCTGACTCCACCTCACAGAGAAAAACATTCATAGTTACATTTATCTACAGCCAGATGCCTTAATCCGCACAGGGTGGCCACAAACAAATCACTTCCGAGTCGTCCTGTCCCCTGCCATATCGCTACCCTCCCCCCAATGTACAACCCCCTCTCTCATATACCTCTCTACTCTATTCCTCCATCTCACCCCAGTCTCCCCCTCCCTCTCTCCCCACAGTTACCTGCTTCACATTATCTATCAGTTTGTCAGACCTGATCACTTACCAAATGTGTATTGTTTATCCTACCATCTCAAGTTTCCTTACCTCCAAACGTTTATCCTAAAATTTCAACTTTCCTTACCTCTAAACTTCTTGGCTGTGAAATTTCATTAACCACTTTGACAGAATCTCTTCCTTGGTGGTGGTCACGCGATCGTTTGCGTCCAGTTCTGCGTCTGGCTTGGGCAGGAGGCGGAGTGGATGTGGTGTCATCAATGCCCTTGGCCATACACACCTCCTCACACTCTTGAGCCAGTAGAACAGACATCCGCATCTGGTAAAGAATGTCCTCATATAAGTTTTTTTTTTTTTTTTTTTTTTACATTATCCCCAGACAAATTCATTCACCTTAAGATTTACTTTTTTGAATTAGAAGGGTTAGATAAAGCTTTCACTGACCCTGTTACTATTAGACTTGCTTCCTAAACTGAATATAATTATCTAGTGGCAACAAGATTACGTATTATATCATCTGGCTGAAATGGTTGTCAACAAAACACTTTTCCCTTGCTGTTGCGACCCCACACTCATCTGAAATGTGAACCCATTAAACAGGCCTCAATCATCTTTCTATTGCTATTCACCATCCTCATTTCAGACGACTGGAAAGCAGATGAGAGATATGTGTATAACCAGACTATTGAGTTACCCAGTTGAATCCGTGCCACCACATGAAGGTATCTCTGTCCAGCACCCAATCACCACCTCAGTACAGTAATATACGGTACACTTCACCACATCCTTAAGCCAGTAGGAGAGACACCCACAACTGATAACAATATACAGGGAGTTCTCATTATAAGCAACCATTTAAGAACTTCATTTTTTTCTATTAACCCCCTCAACCCCATGATGTATTCTTTATTACATTCTGCATTTCATTCTTCCTACCTCCTGACAATTTTATTCAGCTTAGGTGAGGTGCAGCGTACTGAAGGAGATAAAACGGGCAAGGTTAACCTCTATTGCTTGAAAAGTCTGTCTAAAGCTGGATAAAACTGCCAAGACAAAGCAAAAATTAGAAAAAAAAAAAAATTAACCAAAAACTTATGTAACTGTACTGCTAAGTTGGGATGTACGGCAAGTGAACTGTACATCGGTTAGATACTGTTGTTAAATCCTCAGCAAATTAAGGAGAAACTGCCCATTAAATTTTCACTGCTGCCCATGGAGTTGATCTGCCAGCTTCCCAAAATTTTATTGGAAATGAGCTATCCGAGAGGAGGATGTGGAGTTGTGTGGTGATAGACAAATGAGAAAGTGGAAGAGCATTGTGGTGTTGATGTGGATGTGCTGGAATGCATTAAAGAAGCACCTTGAGATGGTCTGGCCATGTAGAGGGAATGGAGAATGAGAAACTGACTAGGAGAGTGTATATCAGTAAGGTGGATGGAGAGAAGGGGTGGAGGAGACTGTGGATGAAATGCAACAATGGGGAGGAGAGGTATATGAGTGAGGGTGGTGTGAGTTGGAGAAAGGGCAGACTGATGGTAGAGGGCAGGGTGATACAGAGACATCTAGTTCACAGCCAACCCTCCTGGGATTAGGGCATCTGACCACAGATAGATGGCTAAGAGAAATACATAGATAGATTGACAGATAGATAAATAAATAAATAAAGACAGACAGACAGACAGATAGATAGACAGATAAGCAGATATAGATAGAAATGTAAGTAAAAGGTTGTGATATTTAAAAACTCAACCCTTCCTTCTCATGAGTTCTACCTGTATACACCATCTATCTATTTATCTACAGCCAGATGCCATAGTCCTGTAAGGGGTGGCCATTTGTCTTTGAGTTAGTTGTCTTACAGGGAGGTGCACTAACCCTCCACCAACCCACTTGTTGACACGTAGACAACGGGTTGGTTATATGGTTACCACCCAGTGTTGTAAATGGTTTCCTGGATTACAGGAAACCATTAGGCTTGTCACTCAATGTAAAGCCATCTGAAAAGGAAAGATGTAATAAAAAGTGACAGGAGAGATGGGGGAAATAGGAAGAGAGGAGGACAAACACAAAAAAAGAATGATAAAGGTGAAGGGGGAAGTAGGAAGCACTACATCAAGTAAGTGGATGGTGGTTGCCACCAACTACCAATTAACAATAATACCTAGCCAATATACAACTCACTCACAGTACCTCCCAACTAAGCAATACAGTTACACATAAGTATGGGGGAAATCTGTAAAAAATCATGCCTAATACATTAATTAAATAATATGATCTCAGTCTTTGGTAGCTAGTAGAGATGAAACTCAATACATCAAACTACCTCTTTTAACATTAGTTTTTACCCTTGTCCTTAATAACTTACTGAAAAACTGCCTATTTGTGTTTCATTGCTAACTGTAAAGCTGATCTGTTACAGTCAATGAGATGGTCTGGTCATGTGGAGAAAATAGAAAATGGAAGACTGACTGGGGGAGTGGAGCAAATGAGCCAGAGGAAGAAACCCACAATGAAGTGGAAGGATGGGGTGGAGAGGTACACGGACATGAATAAAGGTGGTGTGAGTTGGAAGGAAGACACCCTGATAGCAGAGGGGACATGTGGCAATTTTGCAGACGATCCACTGTGGTAAGTGGAAATGTTGGGTGGGAGGAAGACACAGGTTTGTGCTTGAATTCTTATTTTTCTCTGTGTAGCTAAAATGTTGGAGAAAATCAAGTACTGTATTCAAGCTTTAACCTGAGTCTCCTTCCCACCCAACATTTGCACACGAGGTGATTTGTTCGTGGTCACCCCATATGTGAGTAGGGCAGACAGAGAGAAAGAAAGACAGGTAGATAGACAAACAGATAGATGGATAAAGAGATTGATAGATACACAGACTAACCTCCTGTGGGGCAGGTGAGGATGGGCGGGTGTGAGTGGGTGTGTGTGAGTGATGGTCTGTCTGTGTTGTTGAGTCTTCCACTTGACCCGGCCGCACCGTCACACTCTCAACAAAACACCTGCTGGGGGAAAACAGTCATCATCATCATCATCATCATCATCACAGTCATCATCAATCACTGTCCTTGTCCTCATCATTATCAATCATTGTCATCCTCATTGTCATCATCATTATTACCATCATCATTGTCAAACACCATTATTTTTTTTAAGGAAGACTGACACACAAGTAAAACATCACATCTGCAAATACAGTACCACAGACCTCTTCCCACACTAATAACAAAACACCAATTAAGGAAAAATGCAGCACATGATTGTTTTATGAGTGAGGTACATATTTGAAAACTGATCATATATCGGTTATGAATTTAGCATTGCTGTGATTGTAGGCAGGGGAAGAAATGATCATATAATAAGAAGCCAGCTGTCGTAGTAAATCATTTAAGCAAAAAAAGATCGTGAAATAAATAGCCCAAATTTCTACTGATCATAAAAGAAAATGACTGAATACTAAGCAATCTTAAAATAAAAGTGTGTTGTAGTTAAGCATTACATTTGTCTAGGATCTCATTTTAAGTTCTCTCTCTCTCTCTCTTTACTATGATATAATATAAGTCTAAATTAAAGCCCCATCTGACTCATAATTATGTACTGTAAAACGTCTGCCTGCTCTCTTATTATATTTAAAAAAGAAAAATAAATAAATCTTGTCTTTTAACCTACAGAGCCAAAGGACATACTGTACTTTAAAATTTGTTTTAGCTATGATCATGTTATTTTATACAACATTCAACATCACCCTGATCATCAAAAGTGTAATGGTTCTATATATCTCCTCAAACTCAAAATCTCTCCCCTGAACTGGAAAAAAAAAGAAAAAACATTGACTGCAAGACTAAAATAAAATATGTGTACTCATGGTGAAGCAGTTAAAATGATCCAATACCATTAAGGCTGAAAGTAAACCTTGAATGAATAGAGACAACCACAGGCGGTATGGCAAATGGTTAATATGACTCAGTACTATGATTCTGAAAGTTGTTGTTGTTTTGTTGATAACCCAGGTCTGTCTGGCCAAGAAGACCCATCAACCACAGGCAAGCAACTCTCCCGTACACTGAACCAGTTTCCTTGCAGCAGACAGCACCACACTGTGGCAAGGTGCAGGGAAGAGTGTGGAGGTTTGGTTCCTGGACAGACACTGCATTTGTGTCTCTCTCCACCCAGTTAACAGAGGCAACATGGTAGGTTCACATCACCCTGTTATGGTACAGCCTCGTTATACAACGCCTTGTTATGTGATAAATCGCTACATCGATAATTTAAAAATTATACCCTGTCTCGGTACGACGCTAAAAAATTAATCGCGATTTTGCTACAATGATATTCCTGATGGCAGCTTCCGAGAACCCCATGCAGATGTGGTGACACACGCAAGCTAAAATGGCCGTCCAGTGTTTGCACTGGCTGTGAAAGTTGCCCTTTCTTCTATTTTATGCATGAAAAGCCAATGAAACATCATTGTTATCACCAAATAACAGTGCAAAAGCTCAACAAATACTGCAGTATGCAATATTAAGTGAAGTGATACTTTTATGTGTGTGAAATACCAAAACTTGTGGCATGGAAATTGTGTCAACCTTATATAACCATCATCCCCGTTTTGGGCCTCTACTCCTGCATGAAAGGCATTGAAACATTATTGTTATCACCAAATGACAGTGCAAGTGCTTAACAAGTAGTGCAGTGTGCAATATTAAGTAAGTGATACCTTTTTGTGTGTGAAATACTAAAACTTGTGGCTTGGAAATCTGACAACCTTACATAACCACCAGCCCCTTTTGGGGCCTCTATATGGCTGACTGACCCAAGATGCCCAGCCCACCCAGTGTTTACACTGGCCATGATCATTGCCTTTTGTTGCATGAAAGGCCACTGAAACACCACTGTTATCGCCAAATAACAGCACAAGGACTTAAATAGTGCAGTGTGTGATATTAGGTTAAGTGATACCATGACATTTTTGTGGAGTGGTCGTCCAGGCCCTCCAACCATCCTCCATCCTGGGGGGGGGGGCCTTGGTGACAACTCATACCAGCATAGGACAAACTTCAGGTGGCTGGCAGAGGTTTTTTTTAGGTCATTTATGGCTTTGCAGTTGAGGCCACCCTCCCTAACCCCCAATGAATCCATGTTATATCGACCTCGTTATGTGATAATTTGATATGCAACAGGTCTTCACTTGACATAACCCTATTGTATAACAAGACTGCACTGTATTTAGTTTGAGCCTTTGAGGGTTTCCTGGGTTACAGGAAATCATTAGGCATTGTCACTCAGTGACAGGAAGGAAGGGGAGAAGTACTTCTTGAATGAGTAGATAGCAACAACTACAGAGAGCATGGAAAGTGGTTGGCTTTATGAAAGCTTTGATGGTCAATCACATAATATTGTCACCCCACCAACCACTGTAAACACAGAGTTCGAAACATTTATTCCTGAATCACAAATAATTATATTCTGCTAGCTGGGGCAGAGGAGAGGGAGGTATCTTTGTGGAAGGTGGAGATGCCCACCATCCACACCCCTATGTTGTGCTCCCATTAGGTGGCACTACAGAGTGACATGCAAATGGTTTTCTACAGTCTTTTCGGGACTTTGGCGAAAGCTTTGCCATTGCATTTGACATCTCAAAGGCTTTCGATCGAGTTTGGCATAAATCTTTAATTTCCAAACTGCTATCTTACAGTTTCTATCCTTCTATCTGTGCCTTCATCTTTAGCTTCCTTTCTGGTCATTCTATAGCCACTGTTGTAGACGGCCATCATTCTTCTCCTAGATCTATCAACAGTGGTGTTCCTCAGGGCTCTGTCCTATCACCAACTCTCTTCCTTTAATTCATCAATGACCTTCTTAGCTGTACATCTAACCCTATCCACTCATACACTGATGATTCCACCCTTCACCTTTCCATATGGTTCCCACAACATCCATCTCAGTAGTTGCTTCAACAAACAAGGGATGAAGCTATGGCACACCTAATGTCTGACTTGGCTAGTATCTCTGACTGGGGTAAGAATAATCTTGTTGTTTTTAATGAATCAAAAACTCAGTTTTTATACCTATCAACCCGACATAATCTCCCATAGGAGTACCCACTAATGTGTAATAATGTCCAGCTCGTTCCTGCATCATCCTTGAATATGCTTGGGGTTTCATTCACTTGGGATCTTGGAAAGAACATATTACATTTCTTGTGAAATCTGCTTCCAAGAGATTAGGTGTGCTAAGCACAGTTGCTGACTTTATCAACAGGTTTTATTCACCCCTGTTTAGAGTACAACTCTCATGTGTGGGGAGGCTCCCCACATGCAGCCCTTCTCAATAGAGTGGAGTCAAAGGCTTTTTGTCTCATTAACTCTCCTCCTCTTACTGATTCCCTTCAACTTATGTCTCTTCGCCGCACTGTTGGATCTTTATCGCTTTTCAATCGCTACTTTAATGGTCACTGTTCCTCTGAACTGTCTGCTTGCATCCCTCCACCTCTACGACGGGCACGTAGTACCCGTCTAGCAACAAACTCACATCCCTTCTCTGTCCAACTCTCTAATGCAAGAGTTAACCGTTACTCCCAGTCCTTCATTTATGCAACTGGTCAACTCTGGAACTGTCTTCCTCTGTCTGTATTTCTTGCTTCCTATGATCTCCAGTCTTTCAAACACAGTGTGTCCAGGCATCTCGAAATGAATGGATCTTGAATTTGGGTCTCTTTTGTATTGTTTTTGTTTTTTTTCTTGGAAGGAACGCTTTCTGAGCCCAGGCTTTTGGTTCCTTCTTCCTTGCACTTAAAAAAAAAAAAAAAAAGTCCTGAAAACCATTTACTACATCAGGTGGTGTCCGTATAGTCAACAAACAGACAACCAACAGTCCAAACTCCTGGGGTTTAAAGGAAGCAGACTATACCAGTACTGTTTTTAATCTACCTTGGACTAAAAATATCTTTCTATCCTTAATGTAACTGAGATGAAACAATAGAATAACAATATAATTTAATACCAGCCATGAAGAAATGCTCTGGACTGGATGTTGGGCCAGAGCATTGTATTTTTCTGTCACCAAGCTAGTGAAATAAACCGGAAAAGGAAGAAAATCTAGGCAAAGTAAGAGCTGCAGATTGGGAGGCCCTCAGGCAGTACTTCTTTGATTTTCCTTGGAATGATTATTGCTTCCATGGCCGGGAGCCATCTGAGTGTGCCTTGCGCATTACGGAGGTTATTCTCTCGGGCATGGAAGCATACATTCCTTTCTCATATCCTCTGACTAATGCAAGAAAGCCTGGTTTAATCACGCTTGTTCTAATGCTGACCCCAACAGAGAGAGGGCCTTTAAAAGGTACCAGAGCCAACCCACCCCTGAATCACACCTTTTATATATTTCTGCCCGGAATCTTGCTAAATCTGTTCTTCGCTCTGCTAAAAATAATTTCATCTGTGCTAAATGTTCCCAACTCTCCAACTCGAATTCTTCTCGCTCCTTTTGGCACCTTGCCAACAACCTTTCTAACAACTTTACCTCATCATCCTTCCCTCCTCTTTTCTACTCTGATGGCTCTGTAGCTATTTCTTCTACTGATAAAGCAGATCTCTTTGCTCAGACTTTCTCCTCCAATTCTACCTTAGACGATTCCGGTGCTGTTCCTCCATCAATTCCCCCCTCAGACTTCCTCATGCCTGACATTAAAATTTCTTCAGCTGATGTATTTTCTGCCATCACTGGCCTCAATATTAACAAGGCATATGGGCCTGATGGAGTCCCTCCTGTTGTCCTCAAAAACTGTGCTTCTGTGCTTACACCCTGCCTAGGTAAACTCTTTCGCCTTTGTCTCTCAACTTGTACCTTTCCTTCTTGCTGGAAGTTTGCTCTCATTCAGCCAGTCCCAAAGAAGGGTGACCATTCCCAACCCTCTAACTATCGTCCAATTGCTTTAACATCCTGTGTATCAAAAGTTTTCGAATCAGTTCTTAACAGAAAAATTTTAAAGCATCTTTCCTGTCACAACCTTCTTTCTGATCGTCAGTATGGGTTCCGTCAGGGACGCTCCACTGGCGATCTTCTCACCTACCTTTCAGACTCCTGGTCATCCTCCTTTCGGGACTTTGGCGAAAGCTTTGCCATTGCACTTGACATCTCTAAGGCTTTCGATCGAGTCTGGCATAAATCTTTGATATCCAAACTGCCCTCTTACGGTTTCTATCCTTCTATCTGTGCCGAAGTTCATCTCTAGCTTCCTTTCTGGTCGTTCTATAGCTGCTGTTGTAGACGGCCATCGTTCTTCTCCTAGACCTATCAACAGTGGTGTTCCTCAGGGCTCTGTCCTATCACCAACTCTCTTTCTTTTATTCATCAATGACCTTCTAAGCTGTACATCTAACCCTATCCACTCATATGCTGATGATTCCACCCTTCACCTTTCCAATCGATTTCCGCAATGTCCATCTCAGCAGTTACTTCAACAAACAAGGGATGAAGCTATGGCACACCTAATGTCTGACTTGGCTCATATCTCTGATTGGGGTAAAAATAATCTTGTTATTTTTAATACAACAAAAACTCAGTTCTTACACTTATCAACTCGACAAAATCTTCCTCAGGATTACCCACTAATGTTTAATAATGTCCAGCTCGGTCCTGCATCATCCTTGAACATGCTAGGGGTTTCATTCTCTCGGGATTTGTCTTGGAAAGAACATATTACATCTCTTGTGAAATCTGCTTCCAAGAGATTAGGTGTGCTGGCCCGACTCCGAGCTTTCTTTACCCCTGCACAGATGTTGACCTTGTACACGGGTTTTATTCGCCCATGTATGGAGTACAGCTCTCATGTGTGGGGAGGCTCCCCACATGTGGTTCTTCTCAACAGGGTGGAGTCAAAGGCTTTTCGTCTCATTAACTCTCCTCCTCTTACTGATTCCCTTCAACCTTTGTCTCTTCGCCGCACTGTTGCTTCTTTATCTCTCTTCTACTGCTACTT
>JAGKTI010026811.1:0-12898 GCA_018397915.1 Birgus latro | reverse complement strand
TCTCTCTCTCTCTCTCTCTCTCTCTCTCTCTCTCTCTCTCTCTCTCTCTCTCTCAAAATCATTCATCACATTATAAATCACTGCAACATCTTCAGTCTAATTTCACGATGCGTATAAAATCAGATCAATACATTTTTGCCTGTTTTCTCTTCTCCCAGCAATTTAATATCATTTTGTTTTTTTTTACAAAATTAAGTTATTGCACAATTTTATTAGCCTCATAATTTTCCCCCTCGTACATCAGTGCACCCCCAGTCCTTGAGAATACATGTAATTTTCTTTTCATTTTTCTTTCTTTTTTAAAATAAAGTATAATATTTATTTGGTGCACTGGCTTGTAACTGATAATACTTGGTGCTTCGTGTTTTTAATTTAGAAGTAAAGGCTTTATTTCGTATTTGTATAGAAGTAAAGACAATAATGCTCGTCTTGGGGGACTTAGATTTTATGTAAATGCGTGGGATTTGCGTGTTTTAATCAGGTGTTAATGACTGAGTTGATGATGATGATGATGATGATGATGATGATTATTATTATTATTGATTAGAGGCATTAGCAATTCAGGTGTGATTAGGATTTTGTTGGTAATTACCATTGTTATTACTGTATTATGATTATTAGCTGTTATTATTATTATTATTATTATATTACTGTTATTATTATTATTATCCAGGTTTCATTCATATAACCTGCATTCACTGCCAGTTATCAAAATCTGCATGAAGGTTCTCAAAATGTAATACTACTGTATTTTGACAAAAGCATTTAAATGGTACTGGTGTTTAGGGATAATCAGCCACTTGGTAACAAGTAGCACGAACCTCCATAGATGGATAGGTAGGTAGGTATAGAGAGAGAGAGAGAGAGATCATATCTGTAATTGAAAGAATTAATGTTATTTTTTATTTCAGGAGCATCAAGTCACTTGGTAACGAGCAGCATGAACCTAACCAACAGCTCTGACTTGGCAGGCGCTGATCACTCCCAGTTCAAGATGGAGACCACCACCACGTTGCCCTCCGATATGATGTACTACCAGGTATTACACTTCAATTTCTTCCTGCAGTTTTTTTTTTTTTATTATTGGGTAACATTTTTATTGATGTACAGTTGGAGGCAAAATTCTGCCTTATCTATCCATCAGTCTATTTATTCATTGTTTTTTCATCAGGAGTGTAGGGGCCCTGGGCTGGCCTACCCAGTCCCAACATTAGAGATCAGTTTTGGAGATGAAAATAAAATTGTTAGTTCCATAAGGGTCAGATATTGTTGTTCATCTTGTCTTGAGCCAAGTGAAAAATCAATATTTTTTTTATTTTTTTATTTATATATTTTTTTTTCATCCACAGGAAATCAAAATACAGTAAACTATTGAGTTTCTTGCCTAAAAAGTGAAAAATGTCAATTGAACAAATTTCAGACATGTAGATGACTTTTCTTAGAGCTTCATTATCCCTTCCAGCAACCCAGTGCACCATTTTACACTCCTGTTCATTTCATTACTTACGTGTCTTGCAATATAGCTATCCTGGCAAAAATACAAGTAACTCGTGACATACCAGTTCTCTCTCTCTCTCTCTCTCTCTCTCTCTCTCTCTCTCTCTCTCTCTCTCTCTCTCTCTCTCTTTTTTGAGAGAGAGAGAGAGAGAGGTGGGGGGGGACAAACACTGCTCTTTTAACATTTGTTTTCAGAACAGCTTTGGCACAGTGTGATAACAGTTTATAGTAATGAAGAAGTACTATGTTTCATTACTGTACATGTTATATACTAATGTATACTTGCTGCTGAAGTAAGAGTTCATGTACAAACTCATCTCCGTATTTCGCCGTTTGCAAGGCTGACCAGCAGCATTAGCACTAGTGGCATGTGTCTATATTTACCATGAACTTGATAGCAAAACAAGACAAGATTACCAAGAGATTGATGAAGGTTTGATATACAGTAAGTCTTTGTTATGTTTCCTTTATTTTTGCTTTATTTTTCCCAATAAACATTCTGCACTTTGGAGTAAAATTGCCTATTAAAATTCCATTGCTACTTAGAATGTTGATTTGCCAGTTTATCCCAGTGTACAATATCAGTTGTGTAGATAAAGTTGTTATGATCCCCCCCCCTTTTTTTAAAGTCTTGTAGTTAATGGGAAAAGCAGTGTGTCACACCCCTCCAGTTTGAAAAATGTCTCCTAAGCTGAGTAAAATCACCTCAAATTGGTCTGTCTATCTACCTGTTGCCAGACGCTTTAATCCTGTGAGGGGTGGCCACAAACAAATTACCTCCATGTCACCCTGTCCTCTGCCATTCCACTGCCCTGCTCCCAGCTCACACTTCCCTCTCTCATATACCTCTCCACTGCATCCCTTCATCTCATACTTGGCCTCCCCTTCCCTCTTCCCCCCTCCACCTCATCCACTTACACTCTTCTCGTCTGTCTCTCCCTCTCCATTCTCTCCACATGGCCAAACCACCTCAGTGTGTTTCTCCTAACACTTCCTGTCACTTCCACACCCACACCACAACGCTCCTTAACTTCCTTATTTGTCAGTCTGTCTATCCATGTGAACTCGATCAAAGTGGTGAGAATAAAATAAACACATCACTGGACTGAATGGGTTAAAATGAGATCTGCTTGTATAGCCACACTCACCAACACCAAAGGCCACTAGAACATAATTTCTTTAAATTTTTCAGGACAGTGGATTTGAAGATTTGGAAGATTATGAAATGAATGAAGACTTGGAAGATTTTGAAATAAGTGGGGAGTTTGAGGCCTTTCAGATGAATGACACGACAGATAGGCTCATTTCTGCCGTGTTGCAGGCAGAGGTAACACACACACACACACACCTCCAGAGTGAAAGTTGTGTGCAAGGCCAAGATTATAAAGTCATTTACCCACAACTCAAAGAAAAAATTGAATAACTCACTTTATTTTGCTTCTCATTTTTGGTGTTCCAGTTAAGATCCCATGCCATTGTTCCTAATTGGGGTGATAAACCAGTGATAGAATGTGCATAAGTAATATTTTAAAGTCAGATTTTTGGAACAGTGTAGGTAAACCAGCCAGTCCTTTATAAACTCTTGCAAGTCTGAGGCAAGATTGTACATTTAAAGTTAGGGTGCAGAACTGCTCTGTGTTCTCCTAGTTCTCCTTCAGTAGCTCCCATCAAAAACTCAGTACATCAAAGTTAAAATAATTAGTATTAATGGATACCATACCCAGAATGTGAGGTATGGTTTTGGAGAATTGTGGAGGAATTAATGGAATTTATTCTATCTAGCTATCTATCTATCTACCTACAGACGCCATAATCCCATAAGGGGTGGCCATTTGACTTTGAGTTATTTGTTTTACAGGGAGGGGCACTAACCCTCCACCAACCCACTTGACATGTAGGGAGCATGTATGGGTTGGTTGTGATATTCCATGCAGTTTGGTATTCAGCCTTGTTCATTTTTGTGCCAGAAATTAAAACCCTGGAGAGATTTATGTGTGGCATATATTGTCATTATTCTTAATGCCATCAAGGAAGCTGTTTATGATATTTCAGCAGCTTTGATTCCTAGCAGAATAGGTATTTGTTTTTTCTTTGTGCAAGGTCTTATAGTTAGTGAGACATTTATAGCTGTCTGGTTTGCGGTAACTGTTACTTTTAATTAGCAGTGATTCAGATATACTGTATATATATATATATATATATATATATATATGAAAGCAGGTGTAACTTTCTCCAACATTTCGTATATACAAGTATAGGTTAGAGATGTATCGGATGTCCGCATCCGCATCCGCATCCTCGGAACATCCGCATAATTTTTCACATCCGCATCTGCATCCGCAGTTCTGATAAATGAAACATCTGCATCCGCATTTGTGATGAGATAAATATCCGCATCTGCACCACACACAAAGAGGATGTAGTGGATATATTTTATACATTACAGAGTACAGAGTACAGAGCTTGCAAAGTTGAAGAAAATGAGTTAATGCATGTTTACTTAATTATCTACTAAAATTACACTTTGTATTAATTTCCTTTCAAATTTACACAACCTAATGTGTCAAGAGTTTTGCGGAAGGGCAGAAGGAGGGAGAGAATTTTACATGACAGTATTGTGATACCAACTCTAACATATGGAAGTGAAGCTTGGACCTTGTTGGAAAGACAGTAGTCAAGAGTGAGAACATTGGAAATGAGTTATTTGAGAGGAGCATGTGGAGCACATGGAGAGACAGACTAACAAATGAGGAAGTGAAGGAGCATTGTGGTGTGGTTGTGGATGTGATAGGAAGCGTTAGGAGAAACACGTTAAGGTGGTTTGGGCATGTGGAGAGGATGGAGAGTGAAAGACTGACAAGGAGAGTGTATGTGAGTGAGGTGGAGGGGGCGAGAGGGAGGGGGAGGCCGAGGATGAGATGGAGGGATGGAGTGGAGAGGTATATGAGAGAGGGGGGGTGTGAGTTGGGAGCAGGGTAGTGAAATGGCGGGGGACAGAGCGACATGGAGGAGATTTGTTTGTGGCCACCCTGTGCGGGATTGAGGCGTCTGGCAATAGATAGATAGACAGACTATGCATGTATCATGTAAATTTGTAAAAATATGTATGTACTGTATAATAGTACTGTAACTATATGTAATATTGCATAAGTATGAAGGGAAGCAGCCTGGCTGGCAAGGAGAGAGAGAGAGAGAGATTGTGCACGTGGTGGTGTGTGTATGTACATATTTGTGTATGTAAATAATGTATAGATGCATTATGCATGTCTGTGTAATGCCATCTGGCAATAATTGGTGCTATATAGTGAATTTATACCAAAATCCTGAACACATCCGCATCCGCATCCATGAGGATGTCATAATTTAATATCTGCATCCACATCCGCATCCGCTGTTTGGTAGAAACTGATATCCGGATCCGCTTCCGCATCCGCAAAATATGTACATATGACATCCGCATATACATCCGATACATCTCTAGTATAGGTATTCAGTGTTTTCAGTGCAGTGTAAACCCTAGGAATCACGGAACACCAGAGTGAGGCTATCTGACTTCATAAGTCATAAGGCCTCTGCCGTTTTGTGGCTTATATTATCTTTGCCAATCAGGTGAATCTTTGACTTGAGTGTGGAACTATGCTTTATATCTTTGTGCCCATATGCCGGGAAGTCATATTTCCCATCAAGGCATTGATTTGCAGTGATTTTTGACCCAGCATGGAGTGCGTTGGTATAGATTTCAGTCTGAAATAAACCATTTCCATAACAGAAACAAATCACCAATTCCAGACTTAATAACAGTCATTTTTAAATGCTTTGTTAAAAACCTTCTGGTAAATCCAAAAGCCAGTGTTACAGATTAAATGAAAGTGTTACTTATTGTGTGGGGGTTGTGTACCATACAATATCACCTGCCAAAATATCCTACTCTTCATCTGTTGCAAAAATTTGCAGAGACTTTTTCTTGTGTCAGGTTGTAATTGCAGAAGCATTTAACATATAGAAGCACATAATGGTATCTGTTGATATAATTTTCCTATCAAAAAGTCTATTTTCTGTCAGTGTTTTATGTACACTTTGCTTAGAAATTTAGTAAGAAGAACATAATTTGTATACACACATGTCATTTACACTGTGTGCTTTTTCCCTTATCCCAGTAATCCTAGAGAAATGAATTGTTATACTGGCTGCTGTAGGGTGAGGATCCCATTTTTCTGGAGTATAATGTAAATGTTCAAGTGTCAACAACATTAAATTCTATGGTTTTCCTCAGCCTGTTTTCAAAGCAGAGGCCAAGGAACATGATTCTGTCAGTGTACCCTCTGTACCAAATGTAATGATAATTGTTATACTTTGAAAATATGATCTTCATTCCACTTCAGACTCATATGCTGCATGATTGGTTTTCATAATCATCTAGCATTATTATGTAATTCAGTGCAGTTGTGTTCAGTCACACTTACATAGACCTAGTGATTGTGTTTACTTAACCAGTAAGCTGTGTGAAAAGATACTTGGATAGCTAGTTTTGAGTTTGGTTGTGAGGTCAGACTTACAGATGACTTATGGTAATGTGGAGGATGCCATTCTATGTCATGCATTACCCCCCCTTGGATGGGCTTCAGGCTATGTACAAATTAAGAGGACTTTGGATGGTGCACATAGCCTTTTGCTATGGGTTGTCCATCCTTACACCATCCAACATCCTTCCTTTGTTTGAATGCTTTATCTTTCAATCTAGATTGTGTCCTTAACTGACTGGTTCATGGTTACATTGCTAAATTCTAATTCCAATCAATATAAAATAAATAATCATTTGACTTATGGTACATAATTTTGCATGATACCATTCTTTACTAATAGTAGAAGGTCTAATACAACTTCAGTATTGTAGTAATTCACCTCCCAGGTTTTAAAGCTTAATCTGGATAAGGATCTCATTCTTTCTCTAGTGATCCAAGGCACTACAGTTTTTTTTTTTTTTTTCTTTTTTTTTTTTTTTTTTTTTTTTTTGTGATGTACATTTCTGGTACCAGACTTTACGACAGAAGAGTTGAGAGGTAGGGTGAGACAGGAGTGTATTGGTGTTGCGATGAGGAGAGGTAGATTGAGATGGTTTATGCATGAGGATGGGGGATGATAATTGGGTGCAGAAAGTAAGAAGTGTTAACTTTAGGGGTACAGTTGTGAGAGATAGACTGAGAGAGACCTAGGACAAGGTCACCGAGTGTGACCTCAGCGATAAGAGACTGAATACAGAAGCTGCCAGCAATCAAGCAGCATGGAGAGCTGCCATTAGGTGACCAAGGCTGATGCACGCAAGCATGTTGGAGCCTTTAAAAACAAAATGAAATGAGATTTTTTATTGTTTCTTGAGGCATTGATGATACTATATATAATATCTTAAGCATATTATGAACAATTTACTATGTGTTTGAGCTTAGCTAGTTTAGGAGTCATGCTTAACAGTAGTTGAGTTCAGATGTCAAATTACCTACTTGGAGATCATCCTTGGCATTTCTGTGTTTTGTAATAGGTTGTGCTGACAAGTCATAAACATGCTGTTATTGCTGTATTATTATGAAGAAGGTCATTGTGTACCCATCTCATCTAAAGTTTTTACTACCATTTCAACTGTGCAGTAGGAGAATTTGTTTCAGCTTTTGTCCAGATAGATTTCAGTACCTTATTATAAGGACTAGACTGTAGCTATTGTTTTTGTAACCACTAGTTTTCTATCGTAAGTTGCAGTCAGTTATTTAATTAACAACCACCTGACCAACAGAACACGAGCACAGAGATGAACCAGACAACAGATGGTTTGCTATCATCCATCCTGAATGATGAAGCGTTAGGATTGATGGAGATGGCCATGAGCGACTGTGAGTTGTCTGCACGTACGTCACTCTCATTTTTCTGTTTTTAGTTTTAGTGTTATTGGTACTATGCTACTTTCCCTTAAGTGTATTTTATTTCCTGTTATTGGATTTCCTCTTGGTGAAAGTTAAAACATATGATATATCACTTTTTTTTTTTCTCCCCAGTCTTGCTTGTCTAAGTTGCAGCATTTTGGTTATCATATGCATGTACTCACTGCATCTTTTCCATGTCATTTTACATGTTCCCACTGTCCCTGTTTTTTTCCAAACTTTTCTTTTACTCTTATTCCGTCGGTCATGTTTTACAGTACAGTAGAGTCTTCATACAACACGAAATATGTTATGCAGAAACTCATTCAAAATAAAATTCGCACTAAAATATTACCTATATTTACATGTAAAATAGGGGGTTAGGTTCTAGGAGCCTCATATTTTTCATTAAAAATATATTTAAAGATAGGTTATTACAAATACGTCTGCCTTAAGGCACCAAAGACTGTGTTTGCATACGACCTCACTGACTGGACACAGCAGTGCATTGCTACTGCATTCTAACCTAACCTAACCGATTAGTTTTGCCCCCTAATACTCCCCATAAAAAATTTAATCACCAAGGATTGCCACCAAGCCTCTTGAAAGTCCTCATTACAAATCAAGCAAGAACTTGACCTAAACAGCATATGAATAATGGTCACCTAGCATCACTCATGTTTCGTCACGAGTCGCTTTTGGTGCTCATTAAAAAAAAAAAGAATGCAGTGTGAAAGTTTTTGAAAGCCAATTGTCATCAACAGTAAAAGAAAAAAAACTATAAAGCAGTCATCAGCATGGAGTGATTGTGTATCTCACTTCTCAGATACACACAAATGCAGTAATCATGGAAAATAAACAAGTCAGCCAAGCAGTATAATTTGTATGACAGCATAATTCACAAGAGCTGAATTCACATAATTATCTCACCTAACCATTTATTTCAACACGTATTGTCTTCACGTATCATAAGATCCGAATTTTCTTGATCAACGACTGTCAGTTCATAAGGATTGAGCACAAAGCTTCCCCCCCCCCCCATGCTTCACTAAAGGCGAATACATGAATTTTACTGCTCCTTCTTCATTAACTCCCCCCAACAACAACAACAACAACAACAAAGAAAACTATCCACATCAATGTAAACATCCCGACTCATTTAATGTCTGATCGTTTGCATTCTAACACCACACGCTACTTCTTCCAGCAGTTTTACATTTTCATTTAGAACAAATGTTTTTCTTGTGTTCCTAGCACTTTCAGGGTGCTTAGGCATAACTAAAGTTAGTTTGGAACCATGTGCTCAGAGTTCTGAGAGGAAACGAGGAGCAAGGAAATAAGCAAATAAACTTATCACAGAGACCGTTCACACAACACTGAGGTAGTCAGCAGGCTGTAGCAGGTGGTATGGGGGTCACATGGGTCGGGTCAGGTCAAGGAATTCAATCAGGACCAACAAAAGCATAATACACGAGTTATATCTGGAAATCCAGTACTAAAACGCACCCATTTCCCACAGTTTCTCACGCAATTGAGTGGTATTATTGTACTATTATGGAATTATGGGAGAAATTAAATGCCTGTGTTATTGTAAGATCGTTGTTTCGTTTGGTCTTAAATCATGACTCTACTGTATTTGCATTGCTTCCTTTTGTTTTTACTTCATATATATGTCAGTTGTTTCTTTCATTTCTAATTACTGTATTAGCTGTTAATCATGCCAGTACAGGGTATAGTTACTTGTAAATATAATTCAGGCCGCACAAATAGTTTATTATATATATATTTTGCAATGACTTGTACAGTACTGTATAGTAATGATTTGCATCAGTCCATCACCTAATTAATTATCATTCTGCTAATGTTTGAATGCTACTGTTAATTAGGTTAGTATACTTTATGATTGTATGTTCTTTGTACTGCACATTTCTGATGTTAGGAGGTGGTGACTGTCATCCACTCACTTGATATAGTGTTGCCTGCTTCCTCCTTCTCCTTTCTCATTCTGTATTTGTGTCTGCCCTCCTCTCTTCCTACTTATCCCTTTCTTTCCGGTTCCTTTTATTGCTTTTCTTTTCCACTTAAGGTGGCTCTGCACTGAGTGACAGGCCTAATTGTTTTCTGTAACCCAGGAAACCATTTACTGTACAATGCTGGATGGTAACCATATAACCATATTATAGGGGTGAAGTGGAGCTTGCTATGGGGGCTCCAGATAACTGGGTGGGTAGCTGCAAATGTGGTATCCATCTGGTAACCAAACCTCCACACTTTTTGCTGCACCTTGCTGTGGTGAGGCACTATCAGCCTCAAAGGAACATTCATTCACTGCAAGGGACAGCCCTGCAGGGGCAGTTGCTTGCTTTTGGATTTGACTGGGGTTGATCAGTAACAACAACAGCTACATGTGTTGTTTTTTATTTCCTTGCTTTTTTTTGTTTTGCCAACTTGCATGATGAATTAACACAATGTGAATGATGTTCCATTGTATGTTTGTAATATTTATGAATGTCCTATAACTAGGTAAAAGTGCATACCACATATTTCTTTTGCCCTAAAGGAATGTGCATTTTTAAAGATATGTGCTGCTCTGTTAAAAAGGACAGTAACAGTGCTATGTTCTCCTGCACATGTTGCATGATAAACTGTGTGAATGTTTTTTTCCATGTATTGATTCATCATCACTTCTTAATAGAGGATATACAGTACCAGTATCTAAGCTGAAAGTTATAGAAGGTCAGGATATAGCTAAGTTAAGATGGATGGTTCCTATATATACAGTGGTACCATATGTGAAAGTAAGATCATCATAGAGCTTTCCATTAAGACAGTGGAGATATACATAGCACAGTAAAGTCCATAGTTTTTGTAGGAACTTTTTGCATTGAAGTCGCCATGTGTAAATTGTTCTGTGTGAATTATCATCTATGCCTCATGGTACTGCCAGGAAACACTA
The DNA here is from genome assembly GCA_018397915.1 of Birgus latro. Taxonomy (NCBI): domain Eukaryota; kingdom Metazoa; phylum Arthropoda; class Malacostraca; order Decapoda; family Coenobitidae; genus Birgus; species Birgus latro. The sequence goes on along the minus strand of JAGKTI010026811.1, from coordinate 2,536 downwards.
AAAGTAGTGAATGTGGCATGAAAAACATGTGCATAGTTTCCAGAATTCTTGGGGGTGCAAACTCAGGAGACAGTGTCAGTGTCGGGGGTAGGTGGTGTGAAGTTCTCATTTGGGTCTGATGTACTGCCCCTGTTTATACTTTAAGTTGAAATTGCAGTTTTTTCAGAATGAGGTGCTGTGAAACACTTTGGTTAATATTAATTTGTGTATTTATTGGTGATGTTACAGCCATAGTTATTTTTGTCACATTATGTAGCTGTATTGTCATGTTGCACTGTGTGATCCCATGGAATGTACTGTTCAAGCTAATGTTTGCTTGTTTTGCTTTATCATTCAGTTGACTAATCATTTGATTTTAGTACAGCTGTTAGATGGTTTCTTTATTTATGTACAGCAGTACAACTGTAGTAGTAGTAGTCCCAGGTTCATCAAATATGGACCCAGTGGACTGCAGACTGAAGTTATCCTTTTCCTGCAGTCCAGCATCTTCCTTTTGGGGGATAGGGAGGTACTTCATTTATGTAATGCTGTATAGTTAGACTTAATTTTTATAGATATTTTCATTTTATTATTGTAGAATTGTTTTAATTCCCTATCTGCAGTTCAAATTTTATAGTTACATTAATTTAATTAATAGTGAATTGTGTTAATTCTTTATCTTCAGTTTACATATTGATGTACAGTAATGCAAACATATCAGTATCAAAGTTTATATGTAATATAACAGTCTCTATGATTTAACATGATTCCATATTAAGCAGCTTTCAGATAGATTATATGTGAAGTTTCTTTGCATTAGAAACTAGGTTTTGTAGCCTGCAACTTTATCTGCATATGCAGGTCACTGAATGTGCTAAAGGTACAGTATATTGCTTTTCAGCTTAGGAGAGCCCCTTAGTAGATCAGGAATTGATTAAGGCCATATCTAACCTGTCCAGTTTGAAAATTCTATCCTATGCTGAATAAGACATGTAGATGGCAAGAACAAAATGTAAATGATGTCATTAAACTGAAAGGAGTTAAGTCAGAATTTGAAGCCACAAACCCACTGAAAGATGAGTCAGTGTTATGCTGTTTGCAATAAGATTCCTGTACTCTATAGATAAATTGTTTTCATGAGATAGTATCACAGATGTGATGAGCAGAGAGAAATACAGTATTCTAATGTGTGTGCAAATTACCTTTTGGGATGCATGAGAAAAGAAGTTTTATTAGTGAAGGACAGTCCTCAAGGGATGTTGTATTATTTGAGCAGTTCTGTTTGATCAGCACCGTTCAAGTAGATACTGTACATTCTGGTAATTTCACGAAAATCATACTGTGGAGAAGCAGCAGCATTGCACGGCTTTCACTGGCATCATGTGTTATTGGAAGATTCTGCAGTGTTTATGATTAAATGTTCCGTAATGAATACAGCTGGATGTGATGTGCTGGCAGCTGGAGAGGGGGTCACTGCCACCAGTGGTGACTCCCCAGCCTCCCCCCTCACTCCTGATGACCCATGGACCTCCCCTGATACCACCCCACAACACCCAGGTACACCAGTCACCAGCACTACACACTAGCACTGTGAAGTAGTTATATACTTCACATCAGTACCATTAACATTTCCACAAACAGTGTCACACATTATTTTCTTTTACAGTTCTGTCATAGCTCATAATATCATGCTTTATTTTACATCGGCAGATGAAAGCAGCTTGACACGTATTATGTTCACCATACTGTCGCTACCCAGTTACTGTATACTTCACTTCACAGCTCGCAGTGTTTTGGTAATAGAGATCTTTGTGGGGAGATCTCTTCACTTAATTATTCAAAACTGAGTCTGTACTATCCCATGAGGGAGCTTATACAGGACATCATGTGATTGTTCCATACCTAAGATCCAGTATGGTCAGTGTCATTCTAAGATATAACAGTATCAGTGTTTTATACAGTACTTCCTAAATACTGTATGTAGTTATATATTTTCTTTCACTAAGTTCCTTTTGATGTCAGTACAAAAATTAGAATACAGTAGCATCTTTGATAAATAGACTCCTCACACAAGTACAGTAGTTTTGTCTTTAAAATTCTCTCTCTTGTGTACAATATACTACACAGTTATGTGACATACAGGCACACACCACATGTCATTGTACACCTTAATGTTCAGCTATATTGAATTATCACATGAACAAGCAATACCCAGAATCATAATGGTACATGATTTATGTGAGTAAACAAATTGGTATATAAGGGTATATTGTTATTCAGGAATAATCCTCTAATATTCTGTACATGCAGTGAGAATGAGAGATGGTAATTCATCATGCAAGTTGGCTCATTCATGATCTGTACTATGTTCTTATTATTTCTGTGGTATATTCTATATATATATATATATATATTACAGTAGGCGCGGAAAGTGTTGACCCCATCTTAAAAAAAGAAAACATTCTTGTGGTTAGCAAGGAGAAACAAATAAATTAAAACTCACCATTGAATTTAGTATTTACTGGCATTCCCCTTCACCTTTATTATCTTCTTAAGG
>JAGKTI010026810.1:0-13461 GCA_018397915.1 Birgus latro | reverse complement strand
GTCATGGCTGGATGACAGGTGTGGAAAGAAACTGCTGAAAAAAATGGTGGAGTGTTACTGCATCCCTTTTGTGTTGGTGCTGCTAAAATGCACACCGACAACGACACCACCAATCACAAAAACAGGAAGGAAATGCTCACCCCACAGGTGAATCGGCCTTCCGGGCCACAACGGCTTACCACACCTTCCATAAGCCCCTCCTCCCCGCAACTGGACCAGACTCAAGGTAGCAGTCCGGGAGCATTACTTTCCACCTGTACCAGCCCTCATCGTGGCTGGAGTTACCCTCCAGCCACTGCACTGGTATATATTTGCCCGGGGGATGGGCTCTGCCCCCCCCCACACCAGCGTCCTCTGTCGCCATGCAGAGGACTCCCCCTTGTTTACTGCGCTCCTCTGACAGGCTCTCCACCCTGAGCCCGTGCCACACCAGTGTGGCGAATCTTTAAAAAAAAAAAAAAAAGCCCTCATCAGACTCGGGGTGGGAGTTGCTTTTCAGCATCCCCACGTAGCGGCCCAGCAACTTCCGCCAGAATTGCTGGCAAGGCAGCGAATGTCGGTTCTTCCCCGTCTGCTATCCTCCCCCAGGAGCAGAAACATGGTTGCGCCCGTCGGGCAAGCATGTGTGAGAGCGTCTGCCAGATCCCTCCTGGCAACCCTGGGATAAGGAGCAGAGCCATGGTAGTGTCCGCCGGACATACCACTGTGGCGTCACCTGCCGGGTATGCCGCAGCTGCGCTAAACCCCAGCAGGAACGAGGTAGCACCCGCCGGGCCTTTGCCCGCTGGATCTCTCCCTCCTGACGCCCTCAGAGCGAGAGGTGCCTCGGCAATGCCCTTTGGGCTTGTCAGGTTCAGGGAGCGCCCGTCAGACCTCCCCCTCTCTCCCCTCCATGAGGGTGCCTCGACAATGCCTGTCGGGCTTGTCAGGCACAAAGAGCATCCCCTGGATCTCCTCCTCTCCCATCGTGGGGTTACGGCGGCGCCCGTCGGGCCTGCCAGTCTGAGGGTGTGAGCTCATATTCCCCCTCCTCCATGAAGCCGAAGGCTCCTGAAGGGGAGCGAGTCTCTGGCTTTGCCCAAGCCTCCTGTGGCCGAGCGAGATGTCCTTCTCTCTCCCCTACAGGTCCAGCGTATGGTGGACGTGACGCAGGGATCCGGTCTGCCCAGTTGCCCTCTTCCCAATGCTGGTGGACTTGCAGGGGCACTCAGGCCGCAGATGACCCCTGAGGGCTCCTCCCTCTGAGGCAGCAGGCCTCAACCCACGAGGGGCGCATCCTCCTCCCCGGGCTCCCCCGAGGTACCTGGCATCCTCCACACACCGACCACAGCCTGGGCCCTACACCATGCCACTCACCTCCTGGCCCTCTTCGCCCCTAGTCCTGAGGGCCCGAGTACTCCTGAGGCCGCCTCCCGACGCGAGGCGACTCCTTCTCCTCCTGAAGGCCTCCCTCCCACACCGGGCCGACACCTGAGCCTCCAGAGAGCGTGAGAAGCTCTTTCCCTCCTGCTGCCACTCCCTGCCCTGTGTGAATCTACTCGACTCCCCCAGTGACTTCAGTGTACTCCCCTTCCCTCAGCGAACAACTCCCTCCCCCTCTCCTTCCCAGTGTTCTTGTGCTCCCCACTTTATGAGTGAACCCAGTGGTGATTTCCCCAGTGGCTCTCAGTAAACTCGTACTCAGTGTTCCCCATAGTGATACGAGGGAGAAACCTCCAAAAGGCGTGTGTAAGGCCAGAGAAAGGCTGCAACGTATTGTGTAGCCCCAAACACAGACACGTAGTGAGCCACAGACTCACCTTTCCCAGCGTGTCCCTCTGCTATTCTGTATATTACTATAAGTTACTGTAAGTGTTCTCTGCAAGTGCCATGTGTAGTACTCCATATTGTATTGTTTTCCCAAATCTGGTTAATATATGTGCTGTACTGGTTTGCCTGTGTTTTTGCCCTGTTCCTTTGGTAAATGTTCGAACCCGGTCGTGTAGTAAAGGAACCCTTAAAGCTTGAGCCTGTGTACTTATGGAGCGAGAAGTCGCGCCTTAACACAGCACATAACACTGGTGGCACACAGCACATAACACTGGTGGCAAGCGGTGGTCCTCGACCCGGTTTTTAAATAGAACGCCAAGGAACACTAGGGAAAGTATCAAAATTGCCACCAAAACGCACATACCCATACCAAGATTTGACCCCGAACAATACGATATCGACACATACATGTTTATGATCGAACCCTTACTCAATATAGGCTTTGAAAATGACAAAGAAAAAACATCAGTCACTTTACCACTCTTGGGAAAGATAATCTCCCGCACTGCTACGAAAATTGTCCCTGACCTGACTTGGGCTAGATTCAAGGGCATAGTAACCCAAGCTGCTGCCCCATCACTAGGAAAGGTCGTCGCCCTGTCACAACTAGACGCCCTTACCTACGACGATAACCTGGATGACACACTCATCCAGACCAGGCGACTCGTCACCGCCGCCTACCCGGGGGCAGACACAGCCTCTCGGGATGTACACACATTCAACACCCTCATCAGGATCCTCCCCAGCAATGTTAGAGAATATTTTAGTATCCATGACCCCTCGGGAGATCTTGATAAAAATATACAATTGGTGAGACACCTCCTCGCTGCCCATCCCAACTCCCAGCACATCAGAGCAGTCAGTCGGTTCCCGACCAACAAGCCGCCACACCAAAGGCCCCAACCGGCCCCTAGCCACACCATACAGCCAACATTACCTCCCATCCCACGGGCCCAACCCAACAAAAGGCGCCCAATCACAAAAGACACAAACAATCTCATATCCATAAATCCTTGGAAATTCTCGGCATGCAACAAGAGGTGCCCCATTCATGAAGTACATGAGCAGCTGAAAGCATCCTAACGAAAGAAGAATAACCAAGGATGGCACAAAGTCTCCTCCCACCCACACAATGGACTACTCCTACTCCGGGGAACCAGAACCTGGTGAGAAGCTCACCCCGGCCCACCTGGATTTTTAGGCCCGCCCCCGCATCTTCCCATGGTGGCGGGGGCCACATCACACAAGTACTGTCCCCGGGTCTATGATAAAATGACCTTAACGCGTCCAGTCCCAACCGCTTTTTTACCCAGTCTACCACCAGATCCTGACTGATTTTCGACTTTTTGTTTTTTGGCTGAAACCTTCACTTTCGGTGAGAAACATCGAAAATTCATAGAGAAATCGCGATTCTGGGGTTAGAAATGTTGGCACAGGTGTCACTTAACCTTATGTTTTCCTTCTTTTTCAGGGTACCTGGCTAAAGAAAACGAACTATGAAAGGGTTAACTAATTCAAGTCACTTTAAATTACGTATTTATATCATTTATTTGGTACAAGTTTATGTGTAGTACAAGTCTATATTGGTTTTCACACAATAATATAGCATTGTTCACTCACCCAAAACCCCAGTATATGACACCTTCTTTTACGACATTACCACCTCATCACTTCTGTTTGTTTCTACCTCTAGCTTCTTTGTTTCTTTGTCCTCCACCTCAGGAATCACTTTCACCATGAATTTCGTCATTGGAGAGACCGTGGGGCAACATACCTTTACTGGCCAGGTTAGTGCTAACAGGTGAATTGCCCAGTGTGGGGGGGAGGGGGGAAGGGGGGATAAGGAGGGGCCAGGCAGTATCCCTGCTTGACAGCAGGTAAAGGAAGGTCTCCCACATATGCCTGCCAAAAATCACCCACGAATGTTGAAAAATGTGCACACAATGGGCCTTGCAATTGAGTGACGTATGATGCACGTTGTTGGGTCTGTTCGCGGAAAAAAGTAGTGACGTGCATCGTACGTCGGTGGGACTCGGCGGGTTAAACGGGATACAGGTGAGGCTTCTGATCGACACGGAAGCGGCCAGATCATGTCTATACAACCACTTCTACTCCCGTCATGCCTCAGCTTTGGCCCCCTACTCCCCAACACTGCCCAACTTGTATATGCAGGGGACGAGCCCTTGCCCATCCGTGGGGAGACAAAGGCACTTAGGGCCACCACTCACCAACACACCTTCACCAATCACAAGTTCATAATATTCGGCTCTACCTGCGTGGCATAAGACGATTATCTGGGCTTGGGCATCCTCCAGAAACTTTGAACCAGCATGGACTGCTATAAGCACCATCTCCATTTCAGGAAACCACCTAGCCCAAACACCCAACAGCCATACACTTGCCCCACCAACTACTCCCCCCCCCCACCGCCAACCTACGAGTCCCCACCCCCCTCCAACCCAACATCCACCACTTTCCCCGCCACCATAGCCTCTGCCCTCACCATTCCCCCCCAACATGAAGCATGGCTCCAACTCCATTGCCCTTCCAGAAACTCCGTCCTCTTCTCTCCAACCCCACTGGGAGGAGAATCTGCTGCCTGCCTCCTCTCCCCCACTTTCCTACCCCCCCACATCACCACGGTACGAGTGGCCAACATCTCGAACTATCCCCTCACACTGCCGAAAGGCTTCATCGTAGGAGACGTGGAAGAGACAGAACCATGCCACGACCCCACCCCACCAACCTCACCCAGCCTACCCCCAATCCCAGCCCACCTTAACCAGTACCAAGCCCTCTCCCTCTGACAACTCCTCCTGGACTTGCAAGACATATTCTCCACGGGCCCCATGGACATTGGCCATACAACCTACCTGGCCCACGAGATACACACCACAGCACTGCCCATCCGCCAACCATCCAGACGAAAAAACCTGAACCAGAGGGCTGAAGAAGACTGGCAGGTCCGGGACATGCTTAATGCCAGCGTGGTCTCTCCATCTACCAGCCCATGGTCTTCCCCTGTGGTCCTAGTAAAAGAAAAGGACTACACCACTCGCTTTTGTATCTACAGGCAATTAAACGATGTCACCACCAAAGACACCACACTCTTTCCCCGTATAGACGACTCCCTCGATTCCCTGTACGGGGCATCCTTGTTCTCCACCCTCGACCTCCAGTCAGGATATTGGCAAGCTCCCGTCCAGCCTGAAGACATGGGCAAGACCACATTCTCCACAAGCAATGGCAAGCACTACAAATTTAACGTGCTGCCATTTGGCCTCTGCAACGCCCCGGCAACCTTCTCCCGCCTTTTGGAATCAGTACTAGGCGGACTCACCTGGGAGATGTCACTGTGTTCAGTCAAACCTGGTCTGACCACCTCCAACGCCTCAAAAAGGTCTTCGTGAGAATAAGACAAGCCAGACTTAAACCTACCAAGTGCACTTTGGCCTAACGGTCCGTCTCCTTCCTCGGTCACACCATCTCTGAACAAGGCATTGCACCAGACCCAGATAAACTATGGGCCATAGCAGATAGCCCCATTCCTTGCGACGTACATGAGGTGCGAGCTTTCATCGGTCTCGCCTCCTACTACAGGTGTCACGTCAAAGGATTCACCAACATCACCAAACCCCTCCACGACCTCACCAAAAAAGGCAAACCCTTTACATGGACACCAGAACGACTGGATGCTTTCCAAGCACTCAAAAACAAACTAATCACCGCCCCAGTAGCCGGATTTCCAAACAGCTCCCTGCCCTTCCGTCTATACACCGACGTCTCCCTCGTTGCAATCAAAGCCAACCTGGCACAAGTGCAGGACAGACGGGAACACAATCGCCTGCGTCAGTTGGAACCTCAACCAGGCAGAAAGGAACTATGCAGCCACAAAACGCGAATGTTTAGGAATCATCTGAGCATTACAACATTTCCGGGCCTATCTGTCCGGAACCCACATTACCATCATCACAGATCACCAATCGCTCCAGTGGCTACATCAGTCGGAAACAAATAATGCCCAAATTATTAGGTTGAGAAAAACGTTGGAAGAATTTAACTTTGACATCGCATACTGACCCGGCAAACTCCACACTAACGCAGACGCACTCTCCAGACTGCCAATCAACGCCATCAGCAATGCCCCAACACTCCTACAAAAATGGTTAAATAAAACCAAGCCCAACTGCATTCTCTAACACACCTTCTCCAAGCTACGACGACAGGGAGATCACCTTTACACCCCATCTGGACACATTGCCTTAGATCCTCCCACGGCTCTAGATGTCATGACACACCTACACTCCAACAACAGTATCCACCTGGGCATAAAAAAACTCACACAGGTGTTTAATGACACCTACTGGATATCCAGTCCCTCCAAACTTGCAAAACAAGTAGTGCAGCCATACCAGGCAAGCGCCCTGGGGAAGGACACCACCAGAACAGCAGGCCCATCCAGACACATCCAAGCCAGCAAACCGTGGCAGCTCCTTGCCGTCAACATAGTAGGCCCCCTACCACCCAAATCGGGCTACAAATACATCATCATCTTTGTCGACACATTCTCCAAATTCCTCATTGCCCGCCCCGTGAAAGAACATCATGACTCGCGGTAGCAGACGCCCTACTACGCCACATGTTTCCATATTTTGGCATTCCCCAAGCTCTCCACACCGACAACGCACCAGAATTCACAAGCAAAATATGGTATCAACTAGCCCAGACTTTCGGTTTCGCCATCTCCCACTCCTTCCCATACTGGCCTCAAGGGAACAGTGTCAGTGAGAGAAACCACCGCACCTTAACCCGCCGAGTCCCACCGACGTACGGTGCACGTTGCTCCTTTTCTCTATGGACAGACCCACCGATGTGCATCGTACGTCACTCAATTGCAAGGTCAATTGTATGCACAATTTTCAACATTCACGGGTGAGTTTTGGTAGGCATATGTGGGAGACCTTCCTCTACCTGCTGTCAAGCTGGGATACTGCCTGGCCCCACCTAACCCCTCTCCCCCCCACACTGGGCAATTCCCCTGTTAGCAGTAACCTGGCCAGTAAAAGTATGTTGCCCCACAGTCTCTCCAATGACGAAATTGACGGTGAAAGTGATTTCTGAGGTGGAGGACAGTGAAACAAAGAAGCTAGAGGTAGAAACAAACAGAAATGATGAGGTGGAAATGGCGTAAAAGAACGTGCCATATACTTGGGTTTTGGGTGAGTGAACAATGCTTTTATCGCCTATATTATTGTGTGAAAACCACTATAGACTTGTACTACACATAAATTCTTACCACATAGGTAAATAAATATGTAATTTAAAGTGGCTTGAATTAGTTAACCCTTCCATAGTTCGTTTTCTTTGGCCAAGAAGGAAAACGTAAGGCTGAATGACACCTGTATCAACATTTCTAAGCAAAGGAGAGAGATTTCTCTATGAATTTTCGATGTTTCTCACCAAAAGCGGAGGTTTGAGCCAAAAAAAAAAGTTGAAAATCGGTCGGGATCTGGGGGTAGGCTGGGTAAAAAACTGGTTGGGACTGGGCGGGTTAATGAACCAAATCCGCACCCGCATCCAACAAGCACAAACAAAGATTGGCCATCTCATGTAAAACTCATTCAATGGAGCATGAACACCTGCCCGCGGGAAGACGGTACTACGCCGCATGAAAGGCTATTCGGCGATCCACCCCTCCTCCCGATCCGACACCACCTACAACCCCTGGCCACACCACCAACATCCGACCCTTTACACCACCTCAAACGCAGACTGCATCACCTCCAAAACATCCAGAATCTGCAACCGGACATACACCACACCAACACCTACAAAACAGGCTACACCATCATGGTTGCTAAACTACCCACCCCAGACAAGATCTCCCCAAGATACGAAGGCCCATTCACTATCGTAAAAATACCGAACCCCTACCAAGTCACACTGCGCTACCACAACATCAACTGTACCTACCGGAATCGACACGTGCGTGCTTTCCAACAACCATACACCCCCACACCAACTACTCCCGCCACTCCCGGCCCAGGTGTCAGTGTACCAACCCGCCACCATCGCCACAATGACTCATTCCCCTCCTACCTCAACTCGCCCACCCTCACCCCCTCCCCTAGTCCCCCCCTCCAACACCTCTCAACAACCCATCACTCGCACCTGACGCCCCACCTACAATGCCCACACCTCACCTCATTCCACCCGACACCACGTGGCCTCCAAGCCACCCATCACGCCACCCACCAGCTGCTACAACACCCACCACCCTGACATCAAGACCACATTCCCCAAGCCCACCACCCCAGGACATCGCCATTTCTCCACCATCAATTCCCACGTCCACACCACCCCCGAATAGCCCCGACACGGCGAAACCGCAGACATCCCCAACCACATCACTGCCCACACCCCCCTCGGCCAACACAACCCACCCATCTACACACGCCCACACCCCACTGAGACAGACCACCCACACCCAACTTCACTCCCCCACTGTTTCCTCACCTTCGACACCGGTTCTCACCACCACCAGGACATGCTCCAGGTGTCTCTCACACCCACCTGCCAGGTATGCCCACACCCCATCACCACCTAACACACAAACCGCCCACACCGACCATACACCACGTGCACCAAACACCAACCCTCTCACCATACACCACACGGCATGGAAATTTCCACACACCAAGCCCCTTAATCGGATTAGCGTGATGCTCCCCCATAAAAGCGAGCCCCTCACGCGCATCTCCAGTCTCCTGCCATCCACTGCGGAGCACACACCTCTCCTCCCAACACCGGCAATGAAGATCCACCACGTTCTCTGGACTCCTGCTGGAGGCCGGAAGCTCCGCATCAAGGGCACCAACCACCTGCTCACACTCCTCCAATCCACCAACTAGCATGCAACCCTGGAAGTGGTGCACAACCCCCACCAGGCACCCCTACACTGGAACAGGCTTCTCCATCACCTCAACCCCATCCACTGAATGGCCAGATCCGACACCTACCACCTCCAGTCACAGGGCCGTGACTTTCTCCCCAGCAAAGGTGGTAAAATGCACACCGACAACGACACCACCAATCACCAAAACAGGGAGGAAATGCTCACCTCACAGGTGAATCGGCCTTCCGGGCCACAATGGCTTGCCTCACCTTCTCCCTTAAGCCCCTTCTCCCCGCAACTGGATCAGACCCAAGGTAGCAGTCTGGGAGCATTACTTCCCACCTGTACCAGCCCTCATCAGACTCGGGGAGGGAGTTGCTTTTCAACATCCCCACGTAGCAGCCCAGCAACTTCCGCCGGAATTGCTGGCAAGGGAGCGACCGTCGGTTCTTCCCCATCTGCTATCCTCCCCCAGGAGCAGAAACATGGTTGCGCCCCTCAGGCAAGCCTTTGTGAGGGCGTCCGCCGGATCCCTCCTGGCAACCCTGGGATATGGAGCAGAGCCGTGGTAGCGTCCGCCAGACATACCACTGCGGCATCACCTGCCGGGTACGCTGCAGCTGCGCTAAACCCCAGCAGGAGTGAGATAGCACCCGCCAGGCCTGCTTCACCGAGAGCATCCACCGGATCTCTCCCTCCTGCCGCCCTCGGAGCGAGAGGCACCTCGGCAACACCCGTCGGGCTTGTCAGGTTCAGGGAGCACCTGATGGACCTTCCCCTCTCTCCCCTCCGTCAGAGTGCCTTGACAACGCCCGTCGGGCTTGTCAGGCACAAGGAGCATCCGCAGGATCTCCTCTTCTCCCGTCGTGGGGTTACAGCGGTGCCCGTCGGGCCTGCCAGGCTGAGAGTGTGAGCTCATACTTCCCCTCCTCCACGAAGCCGGAGGCTCCCGAAGGGGAGCGAGTCTCTGGCTCGGCCCAAGCCTCCTGTGGCCGAGTGAGACGTCCTTCTCTCTCCCCTACAGGTCCCGCGTGTGGTGGATGTGATGTGGGGACTGGTCCGCCCAGTTGTCCTCCTCCTGACGGCCAATGCTGATGGACTTGCAGGGGCAGACGACTCCTGACGGCCTCCTCTCCCTGAGGCTGCAGCCCTCAACCCACGAGGGGTGCATCCTCCTCCTCGGGCTTCCCTGAGGTACCTGGCGTCCTCCACACACTGATCACAGCCCAGGCCCTAGGCTGGGCCACTTGCCTCCTAGCCCTCTTCGGCCCTAATCCTGAGGGCCTGAGTACTCCCGAGGATGCCTTCCAACGCGAGGCGACTCCTTCGCTTCCTGAAGGCCTCCCTCCCACACTGGGCCGACACATGAACTTCCAGAGGGCGTGAGAAGCTCTCTCCCTCCTGCCGCCACTCCCTGCCCTGTGTGAATCTACTCGACTCCCCCAGTGACTTCAGTGTACTCCCTTCCCTCAGTGAACAACTCCCTCCCTCTCTTCTTCCCAGTGTACTTGTGCTTCCCACTTTATGACTGAACCCAGTAGTGATTTCCCCAGTGGCTCTCAGTAAACTCGTTTTCAGTGTTCTCCATAGTGATATGAGACAGAAACCTCTGAAAGGCGTGTGTAAGGCCAGAGAAAGGCCGCAACTTATTGTGTAGCCCCAAACACAGACACGTAGTGAGCTACAGACTCATCCTTCGCAGTGTGTCATTCTGCTATTCTGTATATTACTATAAGTTACTGTAAGTGATCTCTGCAAGTGCCACGTGTAGTACTCCATATTGTATTGTTTTCTCAAATCTGGTTAAAATATGTGCTGTATTGGTTTGCCTGTGTTTTTGCCCTGTTCCCAGGAGTAGACTGTAGCACCAGTCGAACAGGGCAGTACTCCCAAGGAGGATGGAAAGCTGATGACAGGGAGAGCTGGAGCTCCCGTTTCATCAGCCCTCAGGACTTGTTCCTGACCATTCCCCTTTGCTGAACTTTTTCAGTGTCTCAGTAACACAGAGAGTAGACCAGCATGCTCTCCAATACAAGTTTCTCTAACTGTCAACACCAAACTACATACACGCTACACACTACACTTCCTTTTCAATTTTTTTTAAAGATGGCGACTGTAAATTGTGCCTCGGAGTCCCCAGGGGGGGGAACCATAAATGCCCCCACCATCCTCCCCTCTCCCGGTGACAACTCTCGGAGCTGCCTGGAACCACTGTCTGACTCACTCCTTCTTCATTTCTGTAACATTCGCGGCCTTTCCTCTAACTTTCGCTCTGTTGAGCACCACCTCTTCTCCTCTAAACCTCACCTTCTCTTTCTCTCTGAGACTCAGCTGTCTGAGACAACTGACAGCAAACCCTTTTCTGTATCCTACTACTTTCTCTATTCTAATTTCAAACCCAAAGGTGGCTGTTGTGTATATGTACGCAACGATCTATCTTGCTCTCGTGTTCCTGAACTTGATTCTTCTGAATTCTCTACTCTCTGGCTTCGGCTCTCCTGTCATTCTCTGACTAAATATATCTGTGCTGTTTACTTATCTCCTAATTCTACTGACTATCAAAAATTCTTTGACTATCTTCTACGATGGAACACATTCTATCCATTTCTCCTTTCTCTGAAATCTCCATTCTAGGAGATTTCAATGTTCACCATCGCCTTTGGCTCTCCTCTCCTTTCACTGATCCACCTGGTGAACAAGCCTACATCTTTTCTATCCTTAATGACCTACAGCAGCTTGTACAGCACCGTACCCGTGTCCCTGACCGCCTTGGAGAGAGTTCCAACATACTTGACCTTATCCTAACAACTAATCCTTCTGCTTACACTGTTAATCTTTTCTCTCCGTTGGGCTCCTCCGATCATAACCTTATTACCTTAACCTGACCTATCGCTCCGGTACAGCCTGTGGACCCTCCAAAGAAACGCCGCCTGTGGCACTTTGGAGCTGCAGATTGGGAGGCCCTCAGGCAGAACTTCTTTGATTTTCCTTGGAATGATTATTGCTTCCATGGCCGGGAGCCGTCTGAGAGTGCCTTGCACATTACGGAGGTTAATCTCTCGGGCATGGAAGCATACATTCCTTTCTCATATCCTCTGACTAATGCAAGAAAGCCTTGGTTTAATCACGCTTATAATGCTGTCCGCAACAGAGAGAGGGCCTATAAAAGGTACCGGAGCCAACCCACCCCTGAATCACATCTTTTTTATATTTCTGCCCGGAATCGTGCTAAGTCTGTTCTTCGCTCTGCTAAAAATAATTTCATCCGTGCTAAATGTTCCCAACTCTCCAACTCGAATTCTTCTCGCTCCTTTTGGCACCTTGCCAAAAACCTTTCTAACAACTTTACCTCATCATCCTTCCCTCCTCTTTTCTACTCTGATGGCTCTGTAGCTATTTCTTCTACTGATAAAGCAGATCTCTTCACTCAGACTTTCTCCTCCAATTCTACCTTAGACGATTCCGGTGCTGTTCCTCCATCACTTCCCCCCTTAGACTTCCTCATGACTGGCATTAAAATGTCTTCAGCTGATGTATTTTCTGCCATCACTGGCCTCAATATTAACAAGGGATATGGGCCTGATGGAGTCCCTCCTGTTGTCCTCAAAAACTGTGCTTCTGTGCTTACACCCTGCCTAGGTAAACTCTTTCGCCTTTGTCTCTCAACTTGTACCTTTCCTTCTTGCTGGAAGTTTGCTCTCATTCAGCCAGTCCCAAAGAAGGGTGACCATTCCCAACCCTCTAACTATCGTCCAATTGCTTTAACATCCTGTCTCAAAAGTTTTCGAACCAGTTCTTAACAGAAAAATTTTAAAGCATCTTTCCTGCCACAACCTTCTTTCTGACCGTCAGTATGGGTTCCGTCAGGGACGCTCCACTGGCGATCTTCTCTCCTACCTTTCAGACTCCTGGTCATCCTCCTTTCGGGACTTTGGCGAAAGCTTTGCCATTGCACTTGACATCTCAAAGGCTTTCGATCGAGTCTGGCATAAATCTTTGATTTCCAAACTGCCCTCCTACGGTTTCTATCCTTCTATTTGTGCCTTCATCTCTAGCTTCCTTTCTGGTCGTTCTATAGCTTCTGTTGTAGACGGCTATCGTTCTTCTCCTAGACTTATCAACAGTGGTGTTCCTCAGGGCTCTGTCCTGTCACCAACTCTCTTCCTTTTATTCATCAATGACCTAAGCTGTACATCTAAGCTGTACATCGAGCAGTGGCTCGATCGGTAGAGAGGTGGCTTGCAGTCCCGACGGACCCAGGTTCGAATCCTCACTGGGGCAGGGAACAATTTAAGGATTCGAATTTCATTAAAAATCAGGCTTTACTGATCTACCAGAAGACCCGCCGACATGTTGTAAAAATACCCCCACTAATACCAATACACTAGTCGTGTATGAGACAGCCCTAGCATGTATTCAATATGGACAGTGGGTGTTAGCGCCGAAGTGGTGACATGTAGAGGTGTTGGTATGTAGGAGGACTGCTGGGCCTTGATAGCAGGCTGTGAAGCCTATGCCCAGTGTCGGACACATAAAAAAAAAAAAATCCACTCATATACTGATGATTCCACCTTTACCTTTCCATTCGGTTCCCGTAACGCCCCTCTCAGCAGTTACTTCAGCAAACAAGGGATGAGGCTATGGCACACCTAATGTCTGACTTGGCTCATATCTCTGATGGGGGTAAAAATAATCTTGTTATTTTTAATACATCAAAAACTCAGTTCTTACACTTATCAACCCGACAAAGTCTTCCT
>JAGKTI010026809.1:0-13461 GCA_018397915.1 Birgus latro | reverse complement strand
GTCATGGCTGGATGACAGGTGTGGAAAGAAACTGCTGAAAAAAATGGAGGAGTGTTACTGCATCCCTTTTGTGTTGGTGCTGCTAAAATGCACACCGACAACGACACCACCAATCACAAAAACAGGAAGGAAATGCTCACCCCACAGGTGAATCGGCCTTCCGGGCCACAACGGCTTACCACACCTTCCATAAGCCCCTCCTCCCCGCAACTGGACCAGACTCAAGGTAGCAGTCCGGGAGCATTACTTTCCACCTGTACCAGCCCTCATCGTGGCTGGAGTTACCCTCCAGCCACTGCACTGGTATATATTTGCCCGGGGGATGGGCTCTGCCCCCCCCCACACCAGCGTCCTCTGTCGCCATGCAGAGGACGCCCCCTTGTTTACTGCGCTCCTCTGACAGGCTCTCCACCCTGAGCCCGTGCCACACCAGTGTGGCGAATCTTTAAAAAAAAAAAAAAAAGCCCTCATCAGACTCGGGGTGGGAGTTGCTTTTCAGCATCCCCACGTAGCGGCCCAGCAACTTCCGCCAGAATTGCTGGCAAGGCAGCGAATGTCGGTTCTTCCCCGTCTGCTATCCTCCCCCAGGAGCAGAAACATGGTTGCGCCCGTCGGGCAAGCATGTGTGAGAGCGTCTGCCAGATCCCTCCTGGCAACCCTGGGATAAGGAGCAGAGCCATGGTAGTGTCCGCCGGACATACCACTGTGGCGTCACCTGCCGGGTATGCCGCAGCTGCGCTAAACCCCAGCAGGAACGAGGTAGCACCCGCCGGGCCTTTGCCCGCTGGATCTCTCCCTCCTGACGCCCTCAGAGCGAGAGGTGCCTCGGCAATGCCCTTTGGGCTTGTCAGGTTCAGGGAGCGCCCGTCAGACCTCCCCCTCTCTCCCCTCCATGAGGGTGCCTCGACAATGCCTGTCGGGCTTGTCAGGCACAAAGAGCATCCCCTGGATCTCCTCCTCTCCCATCGTGGGGTTACGGCGGCGCCCGTCGGGCCTGCCAGTCTGAGGGTGTGAGCTCATATTCCCCCTCCTCCATGAAGCCGAAGGCTCCTGAAGGGGAGCGAGTCTCTGGCTTTGCCCAAGCCTCCTGTGGCCGAGCGAGATGTCCTTCTCTCTCCCCTACAGGTCCAGCGTATGGTGGACGTGACGCAGGGATCCGGTCTGCCCAGTTGCCCTCTTCCCAATGCTGGTGGACTTGCAGGGGCACTCAGGCCGCAGATGACCCCTGAGGGCTCCTCCCTCTGAGGCAGCAGGCCTCAACCCACGAGGGGCGCATCCTCCTCCCCGGGCTCCCCCGAGGTACCTGGCATCCTCCACACACCGACCACAGCCTGGGCCCTACACCATGCCACTCACCTCCTGGCCCTCTTCGCCCCTAGTCCTGAGGGCCCGAGTACTCCTGAGGCTGCCTCCCGACGCGAGGCGACTCCTTCTCCTCCTGAAGGCCTCCCTCCCACACCGGGCCGACACCTGAGCCTCCAGAGAGCGTGAGAAGCTCTTTCCCTCCTGCTGCCACTCCCTGCCCTGTGTGAATCTACTCGACTCCCCCAGTGACTTCAGTGTACTCCCCTTCCCTCAGCGAACAACTCCCTCCCCCTCTCCTTCCCAGTGTTCTTGTGCTCCCCACTTTATGAGTGAACCCAGTGGTGATTTCCCCAGTGGCTCTCAGTAAACTCGTACTCAGTGTTCCCCATAGTGATACGAGGGAGAAACCTCCAAAAGGCGTGTGTAAGGCCAGAGAAAGGCTGCAACGTATTGTGTAGCCCCAAACACAGACACGTAGTGAGCCACAGACTCACCTTTCCCAGCGTGTCCCTCTGCTATTCTGTATATTACTATAAGTTACTGTAAGTGTTCTCTGCAAGTGCCATGTGTAGTACTCCATATTGTATTGTTTTCCCAAATCTGGTTAATATATGTGCTGTACTGGTTTGCCTGTGTTTTTGCCCTGTTCCTTTGGTAAATGTTCGAACCCGGTCGTGTAGTAAAGGAACCCTTAAAGCTTGAGCCTGTGTACTTATGGAGCGAGAAGTCGCGCCTTAACACAGCACATAACACTGGTGGCACACAGCACATAACACTGGTGGCAAGCGGTGGTCCTCGACCCGGTTTTTAAATAGAACGCCAAGGAACACTAGGGAAAGTATCAAAATTGCCACCAAAACGCACATACCCATACCAAGATTTGACCCCGAACAATACGATATCGACACATACATGTTTATGATCGAACCCTTACTCAATATAGGCTTTGAAAATGACAAAGAAAAAACATCAGTCACTTTACCACTCTTGGGAAAGATAATCTCCCGCACTGCTACGAAAATTGTCCCTGACCTGACTTGGGCTAGATTCAAGGGCATAGTAACCCAAGCTGCTGCCCCATCACTAGGAAAGGTCGTCGCCCTGTCACAACTAGACGCCCTTACCTACGACGATAACCTGGATGACACACTCATCCAGACCAGGCGACTCGTCACCGCCGCCTACCCGGGGGCAGACACAGCCTCTCGGGATGTACACACATTCAACACCCTCATCAGGATCCTCCCCAGCAATGTTAGAGAATATTTTAGTATCCATGACCCCTCGGGAGATCTTGATAAAAATATACAATTGGTGAGACACCTCCTCGCTGCCCATCCCAACTCCCAGCACATCAGAGCAGTCAGTCGGTTCCCGACCAACAAGCCGCCACACCAAAGGCCCCAACCGGCCCCTAGCCACACCATACAGCCAACATTACCTCCCATCCCACGGGCCCAACCCAACAAAAGGCGCCCAATCACAAAAGACACAAACAATCTCATATCCATAAATCCTTGGAAATTCTCGGCATGCAACAAGAGGTGCCCCATTCATGAAGTACATGAGCAGCTGAAAGCATCCTAACGAAAGAAGAATAACCAAGGATGGCACAAAGTCTCCTCCCACCCACACAATGGACTACTCCTACTCCGGGGAACCAGAACCTGGTGAGAAGCTCACCCCGGCCCACCTGGATTTTTAGGCCCGCCCCCGCATCTTCCCATGGTGGCGGGGGCCACATCACACAAGTACTGTCCCCGGGTCTATGATAAAATGACCTTAACGCGTCCAGTCCCAACCGCTTTTTTACCCAGTCTACCACCAGATCCTGACTGATTTTCGACTTTTTGTTTTTTGGCTGAAACCTTCACTTTCGGTGAGAAACATCGAAAATTCATAGAGAAATCGCGATTCTGGGGTTAGAAATGTTGGCACAGGTGTCACTCAACCTTATGTTTTCCTTCTTTTTCAGGGTACCTGGCTAAAGAAAACGAACTATGAAAGGGTTAACTAATTCAAGCCACTTTAAATTACGTATTTATATCATTTATTTGGTACAAGTTTATGTGTAGTACAAGTCTATATTGGTTTTCACACAATAATATAGCATTGTTCACTCACCCAAAACCCCAGTATATGACACCTTCTTTTACGACATTACCACCTCATCACTTCTGTTTGTTTCTACCTCTAGCTTCTTTGTTTCTTTGTCCTCCACCTCAGGAATCACTTTCACCATGAATTTCGTCATTGGAGAGACCGTGGGGCAACATACCTTTACTGGCCAGGTTAGTGCTAACAGGTGAATTGCCCAGTGTGGGGGGGAGGGGGGAAGGGGGGATAAGGAGGGGCCAGGCAGTATCCCTGCTTGACAGCAGGTAAAGGAAGGTCTCCCACATATGCCTGCCAAAAATCACCCACGAATGTTGAAAAATGTGCACACAATGGGCCTTGCAATTGAGTGACGTATGATGCACGTTGTTGGGTCTGTTCGCGGAAAAAAGTAGTGACGTGCATCGTACGTCGGTGGGACTCGGCGGGTTAAACGGGATACAGGTGAGGCTTCTGATCGACACGGAAGCGGCCAGATCATGTCTATACAACCACTTCTACTCCCGTCATGCCTCAGCTTTGGCCCCCTACTCCCCAACACTGCCCAACTTGTATATGCAGGGGACGAGCCCTTGCCCATCCGTGGGGAGACAAAGGCACTTAGGGCCACCACTCACCAACACACCTTCACCAATCACAAGTTCATAATATTCGGCTCTACCTGCGTGGCATAAGACGATTATCTGGGCTTGGGCATCCTCCAGAAACTTTGAACCAGCATGGACTGCTATAAGCACCATCTCCATTTCAGGAAACCACCTAGCCCAAACACCCAACAGCCATACACTTGCCCCACCAACTACTCCCCCCCCCCACCGCCAACCTACGAGTCCCCACCCCCCTCCAACCCAACATCCACCACTTTCCCCGCCACCATAGCCTCTGCCCTCACCATTCCCCCCCAACATGAAGCATGGCTCCAACTCCATTGCCCTTCCAGAAACTCCGTCCTCTTCTCTCCAACCCCACTGGGAGGAGAATCTGCTGCCTGCCTCCTCTCCCCCACTTTCCTACCCCCCCACATCACCACGGTACGAGTGGCCAACATCTCGAACTATCCCCTCACACTGCCGAAAGGCTTCATCGTAGGAGACGTGGAAGAGACAGAACCATGCCACGACCCCACCCCACCAACCTCACCCAGCCTACCCCCAATCCCAGCCCACCTTAACCAGTACCAAGCCCTCTCCCTCTGACAACTCCTCCTGGACTTGCAAGACATATTCTCCACGGGCCCCATGGACATTGGCCATACAACCTACCTGGCCCACGAGATACACACCACAGCACTGCCCATCCGCCAACCATCCAGACGAAAAAACCTGAACCAGAGGGCTGAAGAAGACTGGCAGGTCCGGGACATGCTTAATGCCAGCGTGGTCTCTCCATCTACCAGCCCATGGTCTTCCCCTGTGGTCCTAGTAAAAGAAAAGGACTACACCACTCGCTTTTGTATCTACAGGCAATTAAACGATGTCACCACCAAAGACACCACACTCTTTCCCCGTATAGACGACTCCCTCGATTCCCTGTACGGGGCATCCTTGTTCTCCACCCTCGACCTCCAGTCAGGATATTGGCAAGCTCCCGTCCAGCCTGAAGACATGGGCAAGACCACATTCTCCACAAGCAATGGCAAGCACTACAAATTTAACGTGCTGCCATTTGGCCTCTGCAACGCCCCGGCAACCTTCTCCCGCCTTTTGGAATCAGTACTAGGCGGACTCACCTGGGAGATGTCACTGTGTTCAGTCAAACCTGGTCTGACCACCTCCAACGCCTCAAAAAGGTCTTCGTGAGAATAAGACAAGCCAGACTTAAACCTACCAAGTGCACTTTGGCCTAACGGTCCGTCTCCTTCCTCGGTCACACCATCTCTGAACAAGGCATTGCACCAGACCCAGATAAACTATGGGCCATAGCAGATAGCCCCATTCCTTGCGACGTACATGAGGTGCGAGCTTTCATCGGTCTCGCCTCCTACTACAGGTGTCACGTCAAAGGATTCACCAACATCACCAAACCCCTCCACGACCTCACCAAAAAAGGCAAACCCTTTACATGGACACCAGAACGACTGGATGCTTTCCAAGCACTCAAAAACAAACTAATCACCGCCCCAGTAGCCGGATTTCCAAACTGCTCCCTGCCCTTCCGTCTATACACCGACGTCTCCCTCGTTGCAATCAAAGCCAACCTGGCACAAGTGCAGGACAGACGGGAACACAATCGCCTGTGTCAGTTGGAACCTCAACCAGGCAGAAAGGAACTATGCAGCCACAAAACGCGAATGTTTAGGAATCATCTGAGCATTACAACATTTCCGGGCCTATCTGTCCGGAACCCACATTACCATCATCACAGATCACCAATCGCTCCAGTGGCTACATCAGTCGGAAACAAATAATGCCCAAATTATTAGGTTGAGAAAAACGTTGGAAGAATTTAACTTTGACATCGCATACTGACCCGGCAAACTCCACACTAACGCAGACGCACTCTCCAGACTGCCAATCAACGCCATCAGCAATGCCCCAACACTCCTACAAAAATGGTTAAATAAAACCAAGCCCAACTGCATTCTCTAACACACCTTCTCCAAGCTACGACGACAGGGAGATCACCTTTACACCCCATCTGGACACATTGCCTTAGATCCTCCCACGGCTCTAGATGTCATGACACACCTACACTCCAACAACAGTATCCACCTGGGCATAAAAAAACTCACACAGGTGTTTAATGACACCTACTGGATATCCAGTCCCTCCAAACTTGCAAAACAAGTAGTGCAGCCATACCAGGCAAGCGCCCTGGGGAAGGACACCACCAGAACAGCAGGCCCATCCAGACACATCCAAGCCAGCAAACCGTGGCAGCTCCTTGCCGTCAACATAGTAGGCCCCCTACCACCCAAATCGGGCTACAAATACATCATCATCTTTGTCGACACATTCTCCAAATTCCTCATTGCCCGCCCCGTGAAAGAACATCATGACTCGCGGTAGCAGACGCCCTACTACGCCACATGTTTCCATATTTTGGCATTCCCCAAGCTCTCCACACCGACAACGCACCAGAATTCACAAGCAAAATATGGTATCAACTAGCCCAGACTTTCGGTTTCGCCATCTCCCACTCCTTCCCATACTGGCCTCAAGGGAACAGTGTCAGTGAGAGAAACCACCGCACCTTAACCCGCCGAGTCCCACCGACGTACGGTGCACGTTGCTCCTTTTCTCTATGGACAGACCCACCGATGTGCATCGTACGTCACTCAATTGCAAGGTCAATTGTATGCACAATTTTCAACATTCACGGGTGAGTTTTGGTAGGCATATGTGGGAGACCTTCCTCTACCTGCTGTCAAGCTGGGATACTGCCTGGCCCCACCTAACCCCTCTCCCCCCCACACTGGGCAATTCCCCTGTTAGCAGTAACCTGGCCAGTAAAAGTATGTTGCCCCACAGTCTCTCCAATGACGAAATTGACGGTGAAAGTGATTTCTGAGGTGGAGGACAGTGAAACAAAGAAGCTAGAGGTAGAAACAAACAGAAATGATGAGGTGGAAATGGCGTAAAAGAACGTGCCATATACTTGGGTTTTGGGTGAGTGAACAATGCTTTTATCGCCTATATTATTGTGTGAAAACCACTATAGACTTGTACTACACATAAATTCTTACCACATAGGTAAATAAATATGTAATTTAAAGTGGCTTGAATTAGTTAACCCTTCCATAGTTCGTTTTCTTTGGCCAAGAAGGAAAACGTAAGGCTGAATGACACCTGTATCAACATTTCTAAGCAAAGGAGAGAGATTTCTCTATGAATTTTCGATGTTTCTCACCAAAAGCGGAGGTTTGAGCCAAAAAAAAAAGTTGAAAATCGGTCGGGATCTGGGGGTAGGCTGGGTAAAAAACTGGTTGGGACTGGGCGGGTTAATGAACCAAATCCGCACCCGCATCCAACAAGCACAAACAAAGATTGGCCATCTCATGTAAAACTCATTCAATGGAGCATGAACACCTGCCCGCGGGAAGACGGTACTACGCCGCATGAAAGGCTATTCGGCGATCCACCCCTCCTCCCGATCCGACACCACCTACAACCCCTGGCCACACCACCAACATCCGACCCTTTACACCACCTCAAACGCAGACTGCATCACCTCCAAAACATCCAGAATCTGCAACCGGACATACACCACACCAACACCTACAAAACAGGCTACACCATCATGGTTGCTAAACTACCCACCCCAGACAAGATCTCCCCAAGATACGAAGGCCCATTCACTATCGTAAAAATACCGAACCCCTACCAAGTCACACTGCGCTACCACAACATCAACTGTACCTACCGGAATCGACACGTGCGTGCTTTCCAACAACCATACACCCCCACACCAACTACTCCCGCCACTCCCGGCCCAGGTGTCAGTGTACCAACCCGCCACCATCGCCACAATGACTCATTCCCCTCCTACCTCAACTCGCCCACCCTCACCCCCTCCCCTAGTCCCCCCCTCCAACACCTCTCAACAACCCATCACTCGCACCTGACGCCCCACCTACAATGCCCACACCTCACCTCATTCCACCCGACACCACGTGGCCTCCAAGCCACCCATCACGCCACCCACCAGCTGCTACAACACCCACCACCCTGACATCAAGACCACATTCCCCAAGCCCACCACCCCAGGACATCGCCATTTCTCCACCATCAATTCCCACGTCCACACCACCCCCGAATAGCCCCGACACGGCGAAACCGCAGACATCCCCAACCACATCACTGCCCACACCCCCCTCGGCCAACACAACCCACCCATCTACACACGCCCACACCCCACTGAGACAGACCACCCACACCCAACTTCACTCCCCCACTGTTTCCTCACCTTCGACACCGGTTCTCACCACCACCAGGACATGCTCCAGGTGTCTCTCACACCCACCTGCCAGGTATGCCCACACCCCATCACCACCTAACACACAAACCGCCCACACCGACCATACACCACGTGCACCAAACACCAACCCTCTCACCATACACCACACGGCATGGAAATTTCCACACACCAAGCCCCTTAATCGGATTAGCGTGATGCTCCCCCATAAAAGCGAGCCCCTCACGCGCATCTCCAGTCTCCTGCCATCCACTGCGGAGCACACACCTCTCCTCCCAACACCGGCAATGAAGATCCACCACGTTCTCTGGACTCCTGCTGGAGGCCGGAAGCTCCGCATCAAGGGCACCAACCACCTGCTCACACTCCTCCAATCCACCAACTAGCATGCAACCCTGGAAGTGGTGCACAACCCCCACCAGGCACCCCTACACTGGAACAGGCTTCTCCATCACCTCAACCCCATCCACTGAATGGCCAGATCCGACACCTACCACCTCCAGTCACAGGGCCGTGACTTTCTCCCCAGCAAAGGTGGTAAAATGCACACCGACAACGACACCACCAATCACCAAAACAGGGAGGAAATGCTCACCTCACAGGTGAATCGGCCTTCCGGGCCACAATGGCTTGCCTCACCTTCTCCCTTAAGCCCCTTCTCCCCGCAACTGGATCAGACCCAAGGTAGCAGTCTGGGAGCATTACTTCCCACCTGTACCAGCCCTCATCAGACTCGGGGAGGGAGTTGCTTTTCAACATCCCCACGTAGCAGCCCAGCAACTTCCGCCGGAATTGCTGGCAAGGGAGCGACCGTCGGTTCTTCCCCATCTGCTATCCTCCCCCAGGAGCAGAAACATGGTTGCGCCCCTCAGGCAAGCCTTTGTGAGGGCGTCCGCCGGATCCCTCCTGGCAACCCTGGGATATGGAGCAGAGCCGTGGTAGCGTCCGCCGGACATACCACTGCGGCATCACCTGCCGGGTACGCTGCAGCTGCGCTAAACCCCAGCAGGAGTGAGATAGCACCCGCCAGGCCTGCTTCACCGAGAGCATCCACCGGATCTCTCCCTCCTGCCGCCCTCGGAGCGAGAGGCACCTCGGCAACACCCGTCGGGCTTGTCAGGTTCAGGGAGCACCTGATGGACCTTCCCCTCTCTCCCCTCCGTCAGAGTGCCTTGACAACGCCCGTCGGGCTTGTCAGGCACAAGGAGCATCCGCAGGATCTCCTCTTCTCCCGTCGTGGGGTTACAGCGGTGCCCGTCGGGCCTGCCAGGCTGAGAGTGTGAGCTCATACTTCCCCTCCTCCACGAAGCCGGAGGCTCCCGAAGGGGAGCGAGTCTCTGGCTCGGCCCAAGCCTCCTGTGGCCGAGTGAGACGTCCTTCTCTCTCCCCTACAGGTCCCGCGTGTGGTGGATGTGATGTGGGGACTGGTCCGCCCAGTTGTCCTCCTCCTGACGGCCAATGCTGATGGACTTGCAGGGGCAGACGACTCCTGACGGCCTCCTCTCCCTGAGGCTGCAGCCCTCAACCCACGAGGGGTGCATCCTCCTCCTCGGGCTTCCCTGAGGTACCTGGCGTCCTCCACACACTGATCACAGCCCAGGCCCTAGGCTGGGCCACTTGCCTCCTAGCCCTCTTCGGCCCTAATCCTGAGGGCCTGAGTACTCCCGAGGATGCCTTCCAACGCGAGGCGACTCCTTCGCTTCCTGAAGGCCTCCCTCCCACACTGGGCCGACACATGAACTTCCAGAGGGCGTGAGAAGCTCTCTCCCTCCTGCCGCCACTCCCTGCCCTGTGTGAATCTACTCGACTCCCCCAGTGACTTCAGTGTACTCCCTTCCCTCAGTGAACAACTCCCTCCCTCTCTTCTTCCCAGTGTACTTGTGCTTCCCACTTTATGACTGAACCCAGTAGTGATTTCCCCAGTGGCTCTCAGTAAACTCGTTTTCAGTGTTCTCCATAGTGATATGAGACAGAAACCTCTGAAAGGCGTGTGTAAGGCCAGAGAAAGGCCGCAACTTATTGTGTAGCCCCAAACACAGACACGTAGTGAGCTACAGACTCATCCTTCGCAGTGTGTCATTCTGCTATTCTGTATATTACTATAAGTTACTGTAAGTGATCTCTGCAAGTGCCACGTGTAGTACTCCATATTGTATTGTTTTCTCAAATCTGGTTAAAATATGTGCTGTATTGGTTTGCCTGTGTTTTTGCCCTGTTCCCAGGAGTAGACTGTAGCACCAGTCGAACAGGGCAGTACTCCCAAGGAGGATGGAAAGCTGATGACAGGGAGAGCTGGAGCTCCCGTTTCATCAGCCCTCAGGACTTGTTCCTGACCATTCCCCTTTGCTGAACTTTTTCAGTGTCTCAGTAACACAGAGAGTAGACCAGCATGCTCTCCAGTACAAGTTTCTCTAACTGTCAACACCAAACTATATACACGCTACACACTACACTTCCTTTTCAATTTTTTTTAAAGATGGCGACTGTAAATTGTGCCTCGGAGTCCCCAGGGGGGGGAACCATAAATGCCCCCACCATCCTCCCCTCTCCCGGTGACAACTCTCGGAGCTGCCTGGAACCACTGTCTGACTCACTCCTTCTTCATTTCTGTAACATTCGCGGCCTTTCCTCTAACTTTCGCTCTGTTGAGCACCACCTCTTCTCCTCTAAACCTCACCTTCTCTTTCTCTCTGAGACTCAGCTGTCTGAGACAACTGACAGCAAACCCTTTTCTGTATCCTACTACTTTCTCTATTCTAATTTCAAACCCAAAGGTGGCTGTTGTGTATATGTACGCAACGATCTATCTTGCTCTCGTGTTCCTGAACTTGATTCTTCTGAATTCTCTACTCTCTGGCTTCGGCTCTCCTGTCATTCTCTGACTAAATATATCTGTGCTGTTTACTTATCTCCTAATTCTACTGACTATCAAAAATTCTTTGACTATCTTCTACGATGGAACACATTCTATCCATTTCTCCTTTCTCTGAAATCTCCATTCTAGGAGATTTCAATGTTCACCATCGCCTTTGGCTCTCCTCTCCTTTCACTGATCCACCTGGTGAACAAGCCTACATCTTTTCTATCCTTAATGACCTACAGCAGCTTGTACAGCACCGTACCCGTGTCCCTGACCGCCTTGGAGAGAGTTCCAACATACTTGACCTTATCCTAACAACTAATCCTTCTGCTTACACTGTTAATCTTTTCTCTCCGTTGGGCTCCTCCGATCATAACCTTATTACCTTAACCTGACCTATCGCTCCGGTACAGCCTGTGGACCCTCCAAAGAAACGCCGCCTGTGGCACTTTGGAGCTGCAGATTGGGAGGCCCTCAGGCAGAACTTCTTTGATTTTCCTTGGAATGATTATTGCTTCCATGGCCGGGAGCCGTCTGAGAGTGCCTTGCACATTACGGAGGTTAATCTCTCGGGCATGGAAGCATACATTCCTTTCTCATATCCTCTGACTAATGCAAGAAAGCCTTGGTTTAATCACGCTTATAATGCTGTCCGCAACAGAGAGAGGGCCTATAAAAGGTACCGGAGCCAACCCACCCCTGAATCACATCTTTTTTATATTTCTGCCCGGAATCGTGCTAAGTCTGTTCTTCGCTCTGCTAAAAATAATTTCATCCGTGCTAAATGTTCCCAACTCTCCAACTCGAATTCTTCTCGCTCCTTTTGGCACCTTGCCAAAAACCTTTCTAACAACTTTACCTCATCATCCTTCCCTCCTCTTTTCTACTCTGATGGCTCTGTAGCTATTTCTTCTACTGATAAAGCAGATCTCTTCACTCAGACTTTCTCCTCCAATTCTACCTTAGACGATTCCGGTGCTGTTCCTCCATCACTTCCCCCCTTAGACTTCCTCATGACTGGCATTAAAATGTCTTCAGCTGATGTATTTTCTGCCATCACTGGCCTCAATATTAACAAGGGATATGGGCCTGATGGAGTCCCTCCTGTTGTCCTCAAAAACTGTGCTTCTGTGCTTACACCCTGCCTAGGTAAACTCTTTCGCCTTTGTCTCTCAACTTGTACCTTTCCTTCTTGCTGGAAGTTTGCTCTCATTCAGCCAGTCCCAAAGAAGGGTGACCATTCCCAACCCTCTAACTATCGTCCAATTGCTTTAACATCCTGTCTCAAAAGTTTTCGAACCAGTTCTTAACAGAAAAATTTTAAAGCATCTTTCCTGCCACAACCTTCTTTCTGACCGTCAGTATGGGTTCCGTCAGGGACGCTCCACTGGCGATCTTCTCTCCTACCTTTCAGACTCCTGGTCATCCTCCTTTCGGGACTTTGGCGAAAGCTTTGCCATTGCACTTGACATCTCAAAGGCTTTCGATCGAGTCTGGCATAAATCTTTGATTTCCAAACTGCCCTCCTACGGTTTCTATCCTTCTATTTGTGCCTTCATCTCTAGCTTCCTTTCTGGTCGTTCTATAGCTTCTGTTGTAGACGGCTATCGTTCTTCTCCTAGACTTATCAACAGTGGTGTTCCTCAGGGCTCTGTCCTGTCACCAACTCTCTTCCTTTTATTCATCAATGACCTAAGCTGTACATCTAAGCTGTACATCGAGCAGTGGCTCGATCGGTAGAGAGGTGGCTTGCAGTCCCGACGGACCCAGGTTCGAATCCTCACTGGGGCAGGGAACAATTTAAGGATTCGAATTTCATTAAAAATCAGGCTTTACTGATCTACCAGAAGACCCGCCGACATGTTGTAAAAATACCCCCACTAATAC
Organism: Birgus latro; assembly: GCA_018397915.1. Taxonomy (NCBI): domain Eukaryota; kingdom Metazoa; phylum Arthropoda; class Malacostraca; order Decapoda; family Coenobitidae; genus Birgus; species Birgus latro. The sequence goes on along the minus strand of JAGKTI010026809.1, from coordinate 380 downwards.
CAATACACTAGTCGTGTATGAGACAGCCCTAGCATGTATTCAATATGGACAGTGGGTGTTAGCGCCGAAGTGGTGACATGTAGAGGTGTTGGTATGTAGGAGGACTGCTGGGCCTTGATAGCAGGCTGTGAAGCCTATGCCCAGTGTCGGACACATAAAAAAAAAAAAATCCACTCATATACTGATGATTCCACCTTTACCTTTCCATTCGGTTCCCGTAACGCCCCTCTCAGCAGTTACTTCAGCAAACAAGGGATGAGGCTATGGCACACCTAATGTCTGACTTGGCTCATATCTCTGATGGGGGTAAAAATAATCTTGTTATTTTTAATACATCAAAAACTCAGTTCTTACACTTATCAACCCGACAAAGTCTTCCT
>JAGKTI010026808.1:0-13461 GCA_018397915.1 Birgus latro | reverse complement strand
TTTAGTAGACATGAGGACTGCATTACTGGCCTGTAGTTAGAGGATTCGGTAACATTTTTGTTATCCTTCTGAATGGGCGTAGTAGTGGTGATGGTGGTGGTTGTTGTGATGGTGGTGGTTGTTGTGATGGTGGTGGTTGTTGTGATGGTGGTGGTGATCGTGGTGGTGGTGGTGGGAGTAGTAGTTGTAGTCGTATACAACAGCAACAACCCCAAACAGTCATTATCATTTCGGGTGATCGGGAGGGAGTTGAGGAACGTTCGTATAACCGTGCAAAGGAACCAGCCAATTATATCTGTGTCACCGCAAGAAGGAGTCCCTCGCCAGCACCCGTGTGAAGGCAGCGAGAGTGGAATATATAGGGCGTAATCGTAGTGAAGGAGTTGAGAGAATAATATGAGGTCCTTTGTGCTCTTATAACACAATATGATTTACATGATGACACTGGTTTGGCTGCTCTGACCTTCTTGACCCAGTATCATCGTCATTCTTCCTTTACTCTTCTTAACCCAGTATCATCGTCATTCTTCCTTTACTCTTCTTAATCCAGTATCATCGTCATTCTTTCTTTACTCTTCTTAACCCAACATCATCGTCATTCTTCCTTTACTCTTCTTAACCCAGTATCATCGTCATTCTTTCTTTACTCTTCTGAACCCATCATATTCTTCCTTTACTTTTCTTAACCCATTCTTCCTTTACTCTTCTTAACCCAGTATCATCGTCATTCTTCCTTTACTTTTCTTAACCCAGTATCATCGTCATTCTTCCTTTACTCTTCTTAACCCAGCATCATCGTCTTTCTTCCTTTACTCTTCTTGACCCAACATCATCGTCTTTCTTCCTTTACTCATCTTAACCCAACATCATCGTCATTCTTCCTTTACTCTTCTTAACCCAACATCATCGTCATTCTTCCTTTACTCTTCTTAACCCAACATCATCGTCATTCTTTACTCTTCTTAACCCAACATCATCGTCTTTCTTCCTTTACTCTTCTTAACCCAACATCATCGTCATTCTTCCCTTACTCTTCTTAACCCAACATCATCGTCATTCTTCCTTTACTCTTCTTAACCCAGTATAATCGTCATTCTTCCTTTTCCGTTCTTAACCCAACATCATCGTCTTTCTTTACTCTTGTTTCCTTTACTCAAACCCAACATCAGTGTCTTTCTTCCTTACTGTTGCTGTTTCCTTTACTCTTCTTAACCCAACATCATCGTCTTTATTCCTTTACTCTTGCCGTCCTTTACTCTTCTTAACCCAACATCATCGTCTTTATTTCCTTTACTCTTCTTAACACAAAATCATATTTCTTTCTTTACCTTTGCTGTTTCCTTTACTCATCTTAATTCACCTTCATTGTCTTTTTTCCTCTCCTTTTCTTCATGGGCATTATGGGCCGGATGGTTATGTCGGTGTCGCCATATGAAAGCATCCCGCTCCATCACCCTGTCCATATTAGAGTGATACATGCAACGTGTAAGATAATACGATCGATCTCTATGCAGAATACATCACTGAAGACGAAGTGTTTACGAACTCTCCCATGTCCGTCTGTTGCCTGGTGCCGCATCTTGTGAGGGGTGGCCTTGACATAAAGGATTTCCCACGACGCACCTGCCCTTTCTTACATGGCCTACTCCGGCACTTTATCTCTCCATTTTATTGCCGCGTACTTTGCCGGATAAGCCTTTGTGATACCGCTGCCTTGTGTGATGTAGGTTTTGAGGGTAGAGTTCATTTTCCTTTGCTTGACGGGATTTGTCGTGATTCTGCAGCTTATTTCCCGTAGTCCAGTGATAGGATGAGACAATAAACACGGCAATATATCCTGTCCGTAGCACTTCTTTGTGACTAGCGCCTTGTTTTAGTACTAATCTCTTGCTATAGTTAATCCTTCGCGATTGAGAGATGGCGATTTTTGGCCATTATAACTCTCCCAAAGTCAGGTGAACTTTAGTGTTATATTCACATTAGTGCCAAGCGAGTGATTTTGCTGAGATTGAGTCATGGAGGCCTGAGAGTGTTAATAGTCTCCATTAACCCATTCCATCCGGTGACGTCATTCTGTGGGCTATTCATGCCATTAACCCATTCCATCCGGTGGCGTCATTCTGTGGNCTATTCATGCCATTAACCCATTCCATCCGGTGACGTCATTCTGTGGTCTATTCATGCCATTAACCCATTCCATTCGGTGACGTCATTCTGTGGTCTATTCATGCTATCCCCACATGATTTTGTTCACTTATAGGAGCCATTTTTAGTTGTTAAGGGACTAATGAGTGCTATATCTAACAGCGAAGTTATAAAAAATAAAAAAAAGCTATTCCAAATCGTCAGTATATGGTAAACGAAAGAAATGGAAAATACGTCACACAGAGGAGGTTAACCGTCTCAAGCTGGGAATAACTCTGATGCTCTGCTCCAGCTAACGCCAGACGATTTTATTAATCAGAGAGTGAGGTCCGTATTCATGTTGGGTAAGGAAGCTCCCTAACACCTCTTCCTTGGCGATTTATTTTTGGATACGACTGGTTAATATCCCTTTGTACTTTACGTAGAATATGGCGGACTGGAAGGATGTATGTAACACAGAGGAGGAACCTGAATCATAAAAGGAATTCTGATGTAGAGTTCTGTCCCAAATAATTCCAAGCGATTATCTTCAGCTGAGAAAGAGTCATAGGAGCCCGAGTGTTACGGTAGACAAAGTGTAGTAGATACAGTGTAATGTTTCGTGAGTGTTGCTGTGTTGTGTAGACCTGCAGGGGAAGCGCAGTATTGATGCCGTCACTGATAAGAAGACGGAGGTCCTTAAATAGGTTGATTACGTTAAATTTATGTAAGGACGTGAGAGAGAGAGAGAGAGAGACCTGATTTCGAATAATGATGGGGGAGAAGCAGTGTAAAGATTATTTGAGTGGGGTGATGTGAAAGGGGAAGGAAAGACAGTAAGAAGGAAGGAAGGAAGGGTGTATTAGTGAAGTGAGGAGAAACAGAGAGAAGGGCAGAGAGGGATATTAGCAGAGAGAGAGAGAGAGAGAGGTAGAGAGAGCTGGAAAGACAGATGATAGTAAGGGCAGGTGATACTGGATAGTAGCTCAGAGTTTAATATGCAGTTGCAGTGGAGAGCAGGGTCTTTGCTGGAGTGTGATGCAATGGTGGTGGTGGTGGTGGTGGTAGCAGCTGGCGTGATAACAGTGGTGGTAGTGGTGGTGATTAGTTAAGGCGGTGGTGGTGGTAGTTATGGTCGTGGTGGTGGTAGTTATGGTGTGCGATGGTATCGGTAGGTTTGTTGGTGGTTGTGGTTGGGTTGGTGGCGGCTGTGGTGGTGGTAGTAGTAGTATCTGCAGTGGTGGTGGTAGTAGTAGTAGTAGTAGTAGTAGTATCTGCAGTGGTGGTGGTGGTGGTGGTGGTGGTAGTGGTAGTAGTAGTATCTGGAGTGGTGGTGGTATTAGTAGCAGGATAGTAGCTCAGAACATGCATTAGCGTTGCCTAATGAAAGACCATCGTTTGGGACACAATAGAAACAGAAAAGGAAGTGAAAGAAAAGCGAGAGCATTAGGTACGTGAAGCCAGGCAGTGACGGGAGGATTTTTAGCCATATTGAACCCAGCATTGGACGTTTTTTTTTTTTTTTTCTGAGGAAATTTAAGAAATGGTGGTGATAATTGTGGTAGTAGGGGGTTGGGAGTTGGTGGTTGTGGTAGTGGTGATGATTGTATGGCAGTAGTATTTGTGGTAGCAGGTGTTATTGTGGTAGTGGTGGTGTTAGTCCTGCTTTGGTAATAGGCACGGTGGTGGTAGTTGTGGTTTTAGTAGTATTTGTAGTAAGTATATTAGTGGCAGTTATGGTAGTAGTAGTATTAATGGTAGCATTTGTAATAGTGGTAGTTGTGGTAGTGGGTAGCAGTAGTATTTGAACTTACAAGTGCATTTGTGGTTGTTGTGGTAATATTTCTGGTAGCTTCCGCTTCTGTCTTTCTTTCCTTCATTCTTTCTCTTCTGCCTACGGGTGACTTGACATTCCACCTTTCGTCTTTCTTTGCTTCATTCATTCCTCTTCCATCTGTCTGTGGGTGACTCTACTCTGGATGACAAGCCAAATAGTTTCCCGTACACCAGGAAACCATGTACTACGCTGGGTGGTAACCATATCACCAAATTATGACACCTGGTGGTTTAGTGGGTAATTAAGGCGCTCCAATCGGATTGAGCCTGTGTCGGTTTATATCCAAGGGATGGTTGGGGTTTATTGTTCACGTAGTGCCACTCAGGGATGATTGAAGCTGGTCACTCTCATCTTAAATGTCAGGGGCCTTGTAGCCTAGCCCCGGGCTCCTACGCTTCTTGTGGGGCAGCGTAGGATTGGATGATGGATGGATGGCAGTTTTGTGGTAGAATCGATGAGTCACGAGGTGTTAAGAATGGTGGTAGCAGTTGCAATGGTGGTAATAACAGAGCCTCCTCTAGTGGTGGTGGTGGTGATTGTGGTTGCTGGCGAGATGGTGGTACTCGTAGTCTTGCTAATGTTGGTAGCTTAGCGGCCATCTTACGGTTTTCATGGAATGTTGGTGATGCTGGTGACCGTGGCTGAAGGTAGTGAAAGAAGCAGTGTAGGCAGTTGTTTGAGAGCTGCCGTGATGGTGGTGGTAGTTGTGGTTCTTGTGTTGACGATGGTGATAGTTTTTTACTTTTCAGCTTCGAATAGTGGTAGGTGTGGTAGAAAACATCAAGGTAATTGAACGTAGTGGTGGTTAGAAATGTTGGTAGGAGGGGGAAAGCAGTATTAATTGTTGTAGTTGTGTTTTTTGTATTTACAGTGGTGGTAGTTGTGGTTCTGCCTATAATGGTGGTAGTTGTGGTTCTGTCTATAATGGTGGTAGTTGTGGTTTTAGTCTTTATAATGGTGGTAGTTATGGTTCTGTCTTTATAATGGTGGTAGTTGTGGTTTTTGTAATAGTGGTAGTTGTGGTTTTTGTCTTAAAATGGTGGTAGTTGTGGTTTCTGTAGTTATGATGGTGGTAGTTGTGGTAGATCTGAAAATAAGTGTAACTTGTTGGTGGTTGTGGGAGAGCTGACGTCATGGTGGTAGTTGTGGTTAGCAGTATTTATCGTAGTGGTACTTGTGGTGTTAGTATTGGTAGTGGTCCGTATTCTCGTTCGTGGAGAAAGTCCCCTAACACCTTCTCCTAAGCGATTTATTCTGCTCATTACAATTTGCTGTCGGGGTACAATAAACTCAGGTATAGTTATGGTCGACGCTTGTTTGTTGTGGTCAAAGTTCGTTGGAGGGAAAGACTCGTAATACTTATTTGGGACTGGTGGATTCGAATCTATGCTCCACATGTGCTGTATTAGGCCAGTTTTCTCTCTCTCTCTCTCTCATGTTCCCCTTTCTCATATACCTCTCCACGTCATCCCTCCATCCCCTCCTTGGTCTCCCCATTCCCCTCTCCCCCTCCACCCCACCGACATACTCTCCTAGTTAGTCTCTTATTCTTCGTTCTCTCCACATGGCCAAACCATCTCAAGTTTTTTTTTCCTGATTACCATTTTCAAAGTTGGCGTACCCAAACCAAAGACTTACCTCCACTAATGCGTGTCTGGGATGCTTTAAATTTACCGCGATGTACTGATAGGGTGATGCTTACGGCCCTATTATTGAAACTGATTGAACCAAGGTGTTAGTAAGCCTCTTAATTCTTGATGGTCGTTTATAGAGCACCTGTAATTGCTAGATGTGCACAGTCTGCTTCCCATATTACAGCGTAGTCAGCAGCGGTACAGGAAGATAAATGTGCTACTCGTTTGTCACAATCACATACTTAAGAAACTGTCAAAATTGAAGGCTTCTCCACACCACCTGCGTTCCCAGTTTTGATATTACGACCCTTCATTTCTTGACTATACAAAATGAAGGTGAGTTGCTTGGAGTTTCAAGACATATTTTCAACGTTTTGCACACTGGAGCAACACGACTTTCTCTGTATGCACGTCCACACCACAATATCTAAAGTACAGTTGCGGACATTAATATCGCTCCACTTTCTGGTCGAACACCCATTAAACTCTTGACATAGTAGTTTGTGAAATTTGCTGGGTTCCGAAGATCTCTGTATTGTTTTTGGAAATTCGCTGTTCACATGATCGTTATTTTTCGTAATGGAGTGCATCGATATTTATGTCCGCCATAGTACGCCTTGGACATGGCGGTGAAGCTGCTCGAGCCTGAATATTTATTAGCCCTTCACTACGATGACATGCCTTTTAGTTTATTTCTCCAGCCTCCAGACATTATTTGTAGTGTTCATCCCTTGTCTCTCCAGCCCTCTAATGCAAGAGTTAACCGTCACTCCCAGTCCTTCATGTATACGACAGGCCATTGCAACTGACTTCCTCTGTCTTTATTTCCTTCTGCCTATGATCTCCAGCCTTTTAAGCGCAGTGAGTCCAGGCATCTCGAAATGAACGGATTTTGAATTTGGCTCTGTTATTTTTATTTCTTCTTTGAGGGAAAAATCTTACGGGCTTCCTGTTTTGTTTTGTTTTGTTTTTCTTGTCTCCCTAAGCAGAATGAAATCGTCTGAAAGTAACAAGAATAATGTTAGATATACGTCGTCAGATTATTGTAGTATTTTAAGCCACTCTAGACCTTCGATTTTCACGTGTATCCTCTCACTCCATGTACCCCTCCTCCTCATTCGTGCTTCGCCAGTATGGGTTAGCTCTGGTTGCTACTCTCCCTTCGAGGAGATTCGGACCTGTACTGAACTCAAGACTATTACAGTTTTGGTTACTGTCTGAATGATGGGCATTTTGCTCGTAGGTCTTCCATGTTTTATCATTTCTCTGTTTTCGTTTCTTGGTCCTATCTCACCGCATCATTTTTCTTGGGAATAAGGCCAAGGATGATGATGGTGATGATTATGGTGATGATATTGATGATGATAATGGCGGTGGTGACGGCGATGATGATGATGATGATGAGCATTTTGGTGATGATGATGAGCATGATGATGATGATGATGAGCATGATGATGATGATGGTTTCAGTGGTGGGGGCGGTGTTATGACCACGGGTTCAGACAAGGGTGCTCTGTGACCCCTCCTAGCGTGTGTGTGTGTGTGTGTGTGTGTGTGTCACCTTCACCCCCTCAGGAACACTGGCACAGGGAGGTGCTTGCCCAGTTGCTCAGAAAAAAGGGGAAAGTCGTAACAGGAGGACGAGTAGCAGCAGTGCGGGTGTTGTGCCAAGGAATCGTATTCATATCTCGGTAGATTTCGTAACACCTTTTCTTTGACGACTTATATTGAGCATCTTACAGTCCTCTTACATAAATGCAAACTATATACTGTAGGTATTTACAAGACATAAGTGTTACGCAAGACAGTATGAAGTATTATGTGCAAAATAAATCGCCAAGGACGAAGGCAAAGTACATACCAACCAGTTCTGTACTTTCCGCCTGACTTTATGTGATAGTGCAATGGGTACTTTGCCCCTGGTGCACCGGTGTTGGGGGAGGGGAGAGGGGGTAGGGAGGGGAAGTTGGGAGGGGATTGAGAGGGGAAGTTGGGAGGGGGAGGGGGAGGAGAGGATACAAGATCGAACCCGCCTCGGACCCAGACTATTTACTATGTCGGCAGGTCGGGAAGTAGTGGTCAGAGTACTTAACGTGACAGTCTTTTCTGTCAGTCTATCTGTCTGTATTATATCTGTCAGCTGTATCTGTCTAACAGCGTATATGTCTATCTGTTTATATGTCAGCTACCTTACGCTGCATCCTGAAGGAGATGGGCTCAGCAATAGGAGCTGCAGGCATTTCTTTCCCTACTCAGTAACGATCTCCTCCCAGTACACGCTACCTTCCCAAACATTCTCTAGCACCTTAGCTTTCCACCTCGTTTTTGGCCTCCCCCACCTCCTCCTGCCGCCCATCTCACTCACACACTCTCGTAGTCAGTCTCTTACTCCTTTTGTGCCACATGACCAAAATATCTCCGAGTGTTTCTCTATTATGGCCGTGATAATATTGTTATCCAGGTAAACTGGATTGTCTCTTCACTTAACTTGGCCGATATTTTCGTCATTTTGCAGTTTATTCCACGTATATCGGAGGCAGAAGAAGACAGTGCTATGGCTGTGTATCCTTTCCCTTGTACTTCTTTTTGGCTAGCATCATATTTTAGTTTTAATGTATTGTTACAGCTCAGCGTTTAAGACGGAGGGATAGTAATTTTAGACCAGGCTAAAGTAATAAGAGTATAGTACTAACCTAGCATTGCCAGTAGTAGTAGTAGTAGTAGTAGTAGTTAAAATAATGACATACCCTGATTTTAATCCTCCTTTCCATCTTTTCAGGTATGTGGTTGTGTACCGGTATAGGGAAAAGGTGTAAGGACAGTGTTGTCTGGTGAGTATAGAAATGTTGGTTATTGAGAAGATGCAGACAGTTTTGGCCCCACTTGTACCCTGTGTAATTAAGAAACGGTGTAGATAAGGTGTCGTGGCAGTAGTAGTTGTAGCCCCAGGTGTAACTGAGTGGACGGAGAGGAAGCTGAGGAACGTTACCATATCCATTAAGTGGGTCTGGCTAGTTATATCGGTGCCACCCCGTGAAGGCGTCCCAAGCCAGCACCGAATAAAGTATTAATGGTGGCAGTCAAATCCATCCTTGTTGACTCGACTTGTACTGGTTTTATGTATACTTACTTGAACTTATTAATTTATTTATAGCTACTTAACTCTCTTACTACGAGGACTTATTTTCTGTTTCATTCTTGCCACCACCAAGGATTTTATTCGAGGTGGGAATGGTATTATCGAATCGGTAATGGAGACATCTAACTCCTCCAGTTCAAAAAGTCATTCCTACCCTTAAAGTCTGGAGAGAGTGCGATAATATTAATAAATAATAATAATAATAATAATACTCAGTGAAGGGATTAAAATTTCATATATATTTCAGTCTACCAGGCTTCACATTTTTTTTTTAATTGTCTTGTTGCTAGTTCTCATTATACGTACATTTATTATCGCTTGTGTGTATTCTAAACTGGTACATCTGCGTAACTGCCACACTACCACAGCTTCCATCACAACCACAGCTACCATCACTACCACACCATCAACTACTCCGGTGCATCTTCCATAACCATCCCTCTGTCGCCACCACCACCATTAACGGGAAACATCTCACCACACCACCACCATTAACGGGAAACATCTCACCAAACCACCACACTACCCCAGTGCCATATCACCACCGCCACCACACTACCACACCACCACCACTTACACCATTATTACTATCACTATTACTCCTACCACACTACCACTACCTTTACCACAACCACTCCACCAGCACACGTGACGCTACTACCTCATTACTCCAGTCACACCAGCAATACCACACCACCACTACCACCAGTACCACCACACCAACAGCATCACACCACCCACACCACACCACCAGTACCACCACACCACTACCACCAGGACAACAGCATCACACCAGCAACAGCACCACACCAGCACAGCGTGTGATGCCAGGCGGTACAGCGATGACTCACCATCAACACTTGCTTGGTGCTGACCCCTCCTCTCGCCTTAGCAACACCCACACCTCACTACTTCTGTAAACATCAATATAAACATTACCTCTATAAAGACAACTATACAGTAAGCGTAACCTCTATAAACATTGCCTTTATAAACAGTACTATAAGCGTTACCTCGATAAACATTATAAACAGTACTTAAGCGTCACCACGATAAACATTATAAACACTACCAGAAACGTTTCCTCGCTAAACATTAAAGATACCTCTAAACAGGGCTTCAGTAATCATTAACATTAGGTGTCGTAAACATTCCTGTATTTTTTTTTTTTTATGTGTCCGACTCTGGGCATAGGCTTCACAGCCTGCTATCAAGGCCCAGTCGTCCTCCTACAATCTACATGTCACCACTTCGGCGCTTAACACCCACCGTCCATATTGAATACATGCTAGGGCTGTCTCATACAGGACTGGTGTATTGGTATTAGCGGGGTCATTTTTACGACATGTCGGCGGGTCTTCTGGTAGATCAGTAAAGCCTGATTTAATGAAATTCAAATCCTTAAATTGTTCCCTGCACCAGCGAGGATTCGAACCTGGGTCCCACGGGACCGCAAGCCAACTCTCTACATATCTAGTTCATTATATAACGTCTGTAAACATTTATAAACACTTGGGAAAAACAAATCCGTCTCGTCTTTGTCAAGTATCCATACATTTTCATGGGGCAGGTACCGTATATACATGGCAGTAAATATTCGTGTAAACATTCACATATATTTCAGTAATGCAGGCACTATAAACATCTATTAATATTTTGCCAGCGGTGACCCTTTCGTCTTCTCAACATTCACACTACATTACCTCAAAACATTATTATAAACATTCATATAAACATCTATGAATTTCTGATCAACGGCGATTCCTTTCTCAACATCCACACCTTGCCTCATTGAACATTACATGCATAAACATCACCATAATAGAAACATTTAGTCCATCATTTAACTATAAGTATTTGATAAACACTGAATCCTCTTACAAAAGCCACACCTCATGGCTTCAGTAAACATTATGAACATTCATATAAGCGATTGATTATATAACTTCTGTAGACACATTAATATTTGACCAATTCAACGTCCACACCACATTACCCCTTGAAACATTTCCATAAACATTTATAATTAACATCTACTTGATCACGCAGGACTGCAAGCATCTAAAACACTGGGCCAACATTGATCCTTTCGCCTTGGCAGCATCAGCAGCACTTTAATAAACATTACTACAAACATTCATATAAAACATCCAAGCCATCACAATCCCATCAACTGCAGAGATTTTAGGGATTATTATTGTCGTTGCCCCGTGCACTTCAGAACATGAACCCGGTGGACTGCAGGCTGGAGAGATTAAACCTGTCATATAAATGCCTCTTGGTAGTCAGACTTGGTGGGCTATATGAACTGGGGAGGGGATTCGTGAACACTGTGGAGAGGTTGATGTGGGAAATGGAAAATGCTCTGAGAAGGTTCTGTTGAGAGAGAGAGAAAAAAAAATATGTATAATATTTGTTACTCTTTCATTTCAGTGACATATTTTTCTTATTTTATTCTTGCTATCTCACCTGAACAGCATCATCGTCTGAAGGTACTGAGGATGAAATTACAAAGACGTAACCTTAGTGAAGAGGCTCAGGTTATTGTATCCCACTCATGGTTGGGGAGCGCCTCTAAGTAGCTACTCTGTTCCAGCAACGCCAGACGATTTCTTCAGCTGAGAGTGAGTCATACGAGGCTAAGGATGTTAATACTATCACCATTAACCCTTTCAGTGTCAGGACAGCTCTTCCAATCCAGCTAATGCCAGGCGACTATATTCAGCTGAGAGTGAGTCATAGGAGCCGTAGAGTGTTCGATGAATTCAAATCGCCAAACTGTTTCCTGCCACAACCCGGGATCGATCTCATGACCTTTCGAACGGCAGTCCAGCACCACTACAACCATTTCGCTACGATGGCGTACTTTCCACTTGATTTTTGCTATCTCTTACGATTTCTTTCAGCCTATGGGAGAGCTCTCGAGACGGACGAGTCAGATATTCCCTTCATTAACACACTCACTCCCTAAATTAAATAGAACCTTGTGTAAGCAGCGTGAATACTCAAAATAATCACGACCTCCTATATTCCTTTCACTTTAACATGGCTTAAAATTGTCGTCACGCTTCTTGAATGCTGAATTGTAACAACAGAGTAGCGCTAGAATATAACGCTAGTCACGAAAAAGTGCTATAGGTAGGATGTAGAGTTTTTTCCCCCCTTGCCACAGAACTACCTGAAATAAACTACAAAGGGGCGCAAATCTGGGCTTGGTCATGGGAAGGATGTAGTGCCGTAATATTGTCTTATTTTACCGTTGAACTACTTGGAATAAGCTGCATTAGGACGAAAATCTGGGCCAGGTTAAGGTGAAAGAACTGTTCCCCTCTCAGCATTCGTATTCCTTCAGCCTCTTCAACCAGAGGACGCCATTTTCATTTGACACTTTTGCCAGAGGAGTTATTTTTCAGCTTAGGAGTGACTTTGGAGGTAGAAGGTTAACTATTGCCTTCACTGATCCCTTCACAAAACGTCTGTAAGATGAAGAAAAATCGCCTAACTTTAGCAAGACGAAAATGTAACTTCCTCAGGCTGAATGAGTTAAGCATTTATTAAGTAGTAGCAGAGGTAGTAGCAGTGGTAGTAGTAGTAGTAGTTACAACCCCAGGCTCGTCTGACTGTGAACCCGGTGAACTGCTGGCCGAAGTTGCCCTACTTCCGCAGTTCACCATCCTGCTTTGCAGGGGTACGGAGGGCATCGAGGGACATTCATATAACCAGGCAGGTCCATTGCTGTCATATCAGTGTCACCACATGAAGGCGTCCCTCTCCAGCACCCAAATAATTACAAGCATTTGTGTGTGTGTGTGTGTGTGTTCGTCTTTTTCAGTGTTATGTCAGTCTGTAACTATTTGTTTGAATGAATATTGGGTCCTAACACAGGCTCCAATAACTCACTGTCAGCTGTACAAAGCATTCTGGCGGTAGCTGGAATAGAGCTAGAGTTACGTACACCATGAGAGGGTTATACAGTAGGTGTGCATGTCATACATTCCTCGTGTGTATTGAGACGGTTTAATTAAATCTATACATCTAGCCTATGCTGTATGTGGATTTTTTCGTGGCTTTTGTGGATAGATATATACATGGGCCGATAGATAAACATGGGATGGATGCATTGATCGACAGGTGTGGATGGAAGTGTGGTAGATTGATAAAAAGGTAAATAGAATGGTAGGTACAAGATTGCTGAGAGAGAGAGAGAGAGAGAGAGAGAGAGAGAGAGAGCGTGTGTAAACAGATAGATAGGTGTAACAGATAGATTAAATGAGATATATAGATTTAGGGATTGAAGACGTAAGGATAATAAGGCGACTGATAATCACGAATACGGTAAAGATGGGTCATAAAGCGTAGAGATAACTGATTGGTAGATGGGTAAGTAGATAGATGCAGATAAGTAAGAAGCATGTGTTGAAATGAAGGTTGTTGAATAAGGCGTTGAGGATAGATAAAGAAATGGATAGATGCTAGAAGATAGATAGCAGTAATTTGATAAGAAGCTGAAGCTGATACCAAAATTAGTAAGGAATGATAGATAGCTAAATAGATGGATGGATAGGCAGATAGACAGATAAATGCGGGGAGAAAGAAAGATGGAAATTTACTTGTTAAGAAAGAAAGGATAGTAGAGAGCTAGATATGGAGATAGAGAAATAAGCTGACAGATAGACAGACTGATAGAAGGCTTGAAAGATAAGAATACATGGACATACAGTTAATAA
>JAGKTI010026807.1:0-13461 GCA_018397915.1 Birgus latro | reverse complement strand
TTTGGGGATGAAGTGCTTGAAAGGGTACAGCAGGGAAGGAAGGTTGTTGGTTCACTGAAAGCAGTGATGAGAAATAGGGAGGTGAGTATGGAAGTTAAGAAGTCACTGCATGATAGTATTATGATCTTTACCCTGACGTATGGAAGTGAGGCATGGACCTTGCTAGAGGGGAACAAGTCAAGAGTGAGAGCAGTGGAAATGAGTTACTTGAGAGGAACATGTGGAGTGACATGGAGGGACAGGTTGATGAATGAAGAACTCAAGGAACGTTGTGGGGTGGATGTGATGTGGTTGAGAAAATTAGGAGAAATACACTTGGGTGGTTTGGACATGTGGAGATAATGGAGAATGAAGGACTGACTAAGAGAGTGTTTGTAGGTGAAGTGGAGGGAGGGGAAGACCAAAGATGAGGTGGAGGGATGGAGTTGAGAGGTGTACAGTATATGAAGGAGGGGAGAGTGAATTAGGTGAGAGTGAAATGGGGGGAGGGCAGTCAAGTAGTGGGTGACAGCGACTTTGAGGCGTTTTGTCTGCGGCCACCCTTTGCGGGATTAGGACGTCGGGCTATAGATATCCTAGATATATATATATATGTGTACCCGTATTTAGCAGTATATTATATGCTACAGTGTGAAAGACGCACCCTGATTCTGGAAGGGCAGTTCTGAGAAAAAAAGTATGTCTTGACCAAGACTACAGAAAGGTTGCTTGATATGAGTATTTTTCACTAAAATACACACTCACCTTTCAGAATCTCTACTCAGTACTGTATATCTGTCTTTGGTTTCTCTATTTTTATGTAAAAGAAGGGTACAAGACATGAAAACAAACAATCCCTTCCTTACATGTTACTGCATTCCATGACACCATCTTAACACTTTGTGAAGTCCACCTTTCAGAATCTTTATTCAGTACTGTATATGTTTGGTGTATTTATTTTTATGTAAAAGAAGAATGCAAGACAAGAAAACAAACAAACGACCCCTTCCTTTCAAGTTATACTTCGTACTACGATGCCATCTTAACACTACCGGTATGTTTATGAAGTCCTTATGTACAGTACTTTGAGATGTGATGTTCATGTCCATTAAAGTACAGTAAATATGTATTAGTATATAGAGATAAGTATTGTTTTTCGTGAAGTGAACTTAAAACAAAACTCAATAAAACCCGTTCTTTCATTCATTTAAAAAAATACACGGGCCATTAAACGAAGGAATACATTATATCTCCAGACCAAATGCCTGCATGTTTTCAAATGCCTGCATGTACTGAAAATTACGATCACAGACAACACAAACAAATTTTCAAAAATCAGTTGCAAGGAACGTTGACAGCATTTTATTTACCCTAAAAGTACCTCATACTAGTCATATTCGTGCCCCATACTTCCAGTGTTAAGGTATACTGTAACTTGTTCCTATTGTCTCATTACCTACAGATAACACATTCATTTCCTAAACTGAATAAATATCCATAAACAAACCAAATGAAATACAACATGAGTCTTTGATGCTCAGCAACCGTGCTCCTGAACACGGCTTCATTGCCATCACTAAAGATGCACTCTCATTAACCTCTGAATACCTCCACAGTAATAATAATAATAATAAAATAAATACAGCACTTGTATATACACACTAAACAAAAGCAAATTAAAATGTTTTACAACTGAAGTTCAATATGACGAGGATGTTGGGAGGCATACAGCTGTCTCTACCCTCTTCTCAATAACACTCCCTCACTGATAGTGCCACTTGCCTCGCAACATCAAAAATTAACAAAGCATTCTTAACTGTTCACAGTTTACTAAAAACAGCCATTCATCTCAAAACATATCGAATTTACTTCATTTAAACATCCATTGTTATGCTTTCGAAACACTGCTGTCTCCCAGTTGCAGCCCCATTATCAGATAGCAGAACATAATTCTGCACTGTAAATGCCAAGGTGAATATCAGATAGAGAACTAGATAATAGATAAATAAAATTGTAGATAGATAGGCATCGAGACATTCGTTCTGCCACCCAACTCCCCTACACACAGTACATATTAAACGTTATACAAAAACCTACGTCCCTACCTCCATTTACTGCCAGTTTCAGCTGAAAGGTTAGGTGAGCGAGGAAGAGCCTTCTTATCCTGTTTTATTGTAACGGTTTAGTCAAAGAAGCTGCCAAACATGAGCTAACCAGCCTACTGCAATTATTCTCATATTAATGCTAATGCAAATGTTTTTATCGAGTACAAGCGATTAGCGAAACTTTTCAGACTAGGGACAATTGATTCAGCTCACACTAACCCCTTCAGTGCACGATGTTTCCTGAACTGAATAAAACCATCTGGCGAGCACGAATAAAGTACCCTACAAAATATGGGTTGAAGGGCTGTGATAAGTGGTTTATCACTGTGCCCCTACCTGAACTTTTCCCACTTCCCCCTCATTAAGTACACCCACTCTATACCCACACCCACGCAAACACGCATTGGGTTGCATTCACTTTCGCCGATTATGATAGCTTTTTGCCAGGGCAGCAGTGAGGTAGAGGGCGAACATATTGATCAATCTCATCAGCATTGAGGCAGAGAGGGTAAATGGGATTGATTGCACTTATCACTTTGTCAGGTGTGAATACAACAAAAAGGGCTGACGCTGCTATGAATGCCCATCTGGCACAGCTAATTTCAAATATAGTATTATCTACTCAGTAAATTTTATCCCATTTTCATAACATAGTACTGTAAGTGGCTGATCCCTGATTCAACACTGCTAAAGTATGCCAATCACTGCTGAAAAACACAGTGTATCTGTAATTTCATGCAGTACTGTTTAATGTTACAATTAATTTTCCTGTTTGACCAGTAATATAAGACTGTGTCCTTTTACAATACTCTAGTCTTGAACAATGAAACAAGATACCAGTGTGAGAAGCCAGCCTAATATGGGGTGATTGAATTTCCATATCACTAGACTCAATAAATTGCTAAACCAGTAATAATGCTGTAATTTCAGGAAGTATTATTTAATGTTGCAACTGTGAAAAAGTTGTTACATGACAGTATTGTGGTACCAGCTCTAACATATGGAAGTGAAGCTTGGACCCTGTTGGAAGGACAGAAGTCAAGAGTGAGAGCAGTGGAAATGAGTTATTTGAGAGGAGAATGTGGAGTCACATGGAGAGACAGACTAACAAATGAGGAAGTGAAAGAGCATTGTGGTGTGGTTGTGGACGTGATGGGAAGCGTTAGGAGAAACACATTAAGGTGGTTTGGGCACGTGGAGAGGATGGAGAGTGAAAGACTGACGAGGAGAGTGTATGTGAGTGAGATGGAGGGGGCGAGAGGGAGGGGGAGGCCAAGGATGAGATGGAGGGGAGTGGAAAGGTATATGAGAGAGGGGGGGTGTGAGTTGGGAGCGTGGTAGTGAAATGGCAGGGGACAGAGTGACATGGAGGCGATTTGTTTGTGGCCACCCCGTGCGGGATTGAGGCGTCTGGCAATAGATAGATAGATAGAATTGTTTTTCCCATTTTTCACTAGGAGTAATGTAAGACTGCTTCCTTCTATGATACTCTTATATCAAATGAAATAAAATATCAGTAAGAGAAGTGAGCCTAGCAAGGGTTATTGAATTTCCATATGAGACAGACGCCTGTTATGATGGCTCAAAAATCATGCTAGCCAACATCTCCAATGTGATTCCCTTGCTAGTTAGTGAATGGAGGGTAAGTGAAGTGATCAGGATTTCCTTTCTGAAGGTTAGCAAGGAGTTCACAAATGATCATGTTCTGAGAGTTGGGGGAACACTAGGTTCTACACTGGTAATTGCTAAACTGCTAAAATGCTGTAATTTCAGATGATTGTTTATTATTGCAATTGTTTTCCCCGTTTTTCACTAACGGTAAAATAAAACTGTTTCCTTCTGTGATATTCTTGTCTCGAATGAAACATAATATCAGTAAGAGAAGCCAGCCTAACAAGGGTTATTGAATTTCCCTATGAGATAGACGTCTGTTACAACGACTCAAAAGTCATTCTAGCCAACATCTCCAATATGATTCCCGTACTAGTTACTGATTGGATGGCAAGCAAAGTGATCATGACTGCATTTCAGAATGTTATCAGAGAGTTCGCTAGTGATCATGTTAGCCTGCTAAAGTAGGGTATATGCTAGTAAACATAAATTGCTATACTGCTAGACCTCCAGACCATCACATGGCCAGTTGTAAACAAACCCTGAATTTTCTGTTCTTGAACTTGGGTATTTCTAATCATATAATCTGAGTATATACACAAGTGAAAATAACTTTTTACAGTAAATGAAAGACCTTTATACTCTAGAAAAGACTGCCAAGCAGTGGGATGATCATCTGTATAAGAGATTATTTTAACCCCTAAACCATGGGCCGTCACTTTGGTGATTCTGTGTTGTTTTGAATTCGCCCGGGCTTTCAAGTGGTGACTTGTATCATCTGTTAGTACTGTCAATGTCCAACAATAGTCAGAGCTGCTAATGTCATCAGTACTCCCATCTGTTGTTGGCAATTTAGCCATTTTCCCCCATTCTAAACTCCCCTCCCTACCTCACCTCCATTACCCTCTCGTGTTGTCTGCTCAGCCGCTCTGCGCTACACAAATCTTCTCTGGATTTTTCCACTGATTTCATTGATTGAAATGAGCCTTATGCCCAATTCTTATACAAAATAATATATATGTATATAAAAATAAGGTAATTGAAAGTGCCATACACCTGGAATTGGCTAATTATCACCTGCCAACATCCAACATGCACTCGTTCGCTAATTTCCCCTGCTTTTTTCCCCTTGAAATATGCCATATGACCTATTCTCGTAATATAAAAGTACAGTAAGTCCTCGTATTTTGACGCACTTTACTTTGACGCTTCATTTTTCGCGATAGAAAAAAGTTTCTGACATGTCGCAAACTTCATCACTTTTTCCCAATTTTCGTCGCCCCTTCCAGCCGGCAGCTGACACTCAGCAAACGACACATACCGATGCTCATTTGTTGGCGGCCATCTTCCGGCCACCCTGCCCTCTATCGATACAGCGGCGGTACTACAGACCTCTTCACCATTGTGTTTTTTGTGCAGCTGAGAAGCAGAGGATTTTGCAGCTCACTGAGGAGGGATTGACAGCCCCCGAGTTGTGTCGCCTGACTGGGGCACCTGACAGCACAATAAGGACACTCAGAAAAACAAGGCAACTCTCAAAAAGCAGGTGAGTGCACGTAAAATAACAATAAAGTAAATGTTTTTTTTTTTTCCCCCTCAACCTTTATTTATGCCACGGTTTTATACTGTAACAGTATCCACCTAATGGAGTTTGTTTTTAGAGTTAACCAACCAAGTGTTAGAACAATTCAGGGGAAGAATATACAGTTTTGTAATGAAAATCGGTAACATTGGTTACTGTTATGTTGCATTATACCCCAAAGGAAGAACAAGGAACCTCTCAGTAATCAGGTGAGTGCATGTAAAATAATAATAAAGTAAATGTGTGTGTTTTTTTTCCCTTCAGCCTTTATTTGTGCTACATTTTTTTACTGTATCAATATCCACCTAATGGAGTTAGTTTTTAGAGTTAATTAACCAAGTGTTAGAACAATTCAGGGGAAGAATATGCTGTATTGTAATGAAAATCGGTAACGTTGGTTACTGTTATGTTGCATTATACCCTTAGGGAAGAACAAGGAACCTCTCAACAAGCAGGTGAGTGCACATAAAATAACAATAAAGTAAATGTGTCTGTGTTTTTTTTCCCTTAATCTTTATTTGTGCCACTGTTTTTTACTGTATCAGTATTCACATAATGGAGTTTGTTTTTTTTGTGCAATCAGACGCATGAGCCTACACACAGCAAAGGTGGATGAAATGGCTGTAAGACAACACTTGACACACTATGACCTAGACTCAGGTGTGGTTGACATAACAGAGGAAGAGATGAACTCTAGTGAAGAGAATGAAAGGCCAAAGCACACTGCACAGGAGAAGATGACCACCCAGAAATTGTCCCACAGCCTGTCCACCATAACCGACATGACAACAACCTTCGAGACATACACCGGGAGTGTGCCTAAGGCTACCGAGATCCTATCCACCTTGAATGATCTGAAGTCTTAATTGTTGGTAGTCTACAACAGAAACATACTTGAGCAGAGACAAGCCAGGATCACACGTTTTTTTAATGTGACAGAGAATGTGGCTGCTATTATGCAAGACTTGGACGTGACAGGAGAGGAGGATGAAGGAGAAGTGGACAGAGAGGAAGTAGAGTTGCTGGAGCCTCAGTTCGACTTCGAGGGCTTCGGCTTAGGTGATAGGGCTTCCCCAGAGAAACCCATGTCACCCAGTAACTAGCCCATCCACCCTCAGCACATCTTCACCTGCCACTCATGCCAATGTTTACTTTATTTCTGGTAAGGATTTTTGGTATTGCAGCTCTTTATAACAGTTCTAATGTCGTTTCAGGTACATGTTTAGTGTGTTATGCTGTATAAGCAACTAGTAAACACACTCCATATTTAATTTTGGGTAGGGCCTGTGTAGTGTTATAGGACTTTTGATAGGGTAAGGTAGCTGTCCCACTGGAACGCCCATGTATTTTTCCCATTGATTCTTAACTTCACACTTCGTCACTTCACGTTTTGCGATGTTTTGGCAGAACATCAAAACAGCAAAAAATGAGGACTCACTGTATATAAGAAAGGAAGGGAGAAGCCTGAGTGATATTTATATTCACCTGGAACTACCTAATTTATTATGTATTGTCTAGATTTCCTATGACTTATTTCATAGCATATACATCAGCAGCTGACATTTTCAACCCTTGGCCACCCAGATACATCATTCAGTTCACTGTTGTCCTTCAAGGTGGAATTACTTCGCAGTCGCGCCTCTTCATTTCCGCTGCTTTTGCGGCCATTGTAAAAGGCCCTGTGACCTCTGCCCCTACTAAATATCATGCGGGAAGCAGTAAAGGACTAAGTAACTGCTGTTGACTTGAACTAGCTGAATTATCGATGATAATGATTAATAGTGACTGATACTTGGAGTAATGACAGTGCCTGGAGCGAAAATAAACAACTGTTGCTGAAGGAAACCAATAAATACTGTAGATATATTTAAGTGTAATAAAGTACTAGAAATAATAAAGTGTGAGTGTGTATATGAATAAGAAATGACAGAATACGAGCGGCGAATTAGCGCGAGTGGGAGGCTCGTACGTGCTCGTATTTTACATTGCTTTCACAGTTTTTTTTTTTTTTTTGGAGTATGGATTCCAAACTACTTGGAAATCATTGAATAGTGTTTCTAGTGATAATATCAGGCAGTGGTATTCATATTACGGGATGTCGGGAAGTGTAAAGTGGAGACTTCGTTACCCAACTTCAGAAGTCTCCACAAGTCCTACAGTAGTCGACAAAGGCTCAACAAACATTCCAAGAGAAAGCTGAAGGTATGTGCCATATGCATATGTAATTATAATATTCTAGGAGTAATAACTGAGTTTTGGCAAATATTTTTAAAAAGTCAGTTGGAGCACGAATTTCCCCAGCAGGACGCGCAAGAACCGCATCCGTCAGCCCCACGGTTAAGGGGTTAAACAGAGCCAAGTAATCTATCTTAGTCTGGCATGCAGGACGCATGGGGATATTTGAAGGTAATTTTGAGACAAAAAAGTGCGTCTTATACCCCACGAAATTCGGTATATATACAGTAGGCGCGGAAAGTGTTGACGCCATCTTAAAAAAAGAAAACATTCTTGTGGTTAGCAAGGAGAAACAAATAAATTAACACTCTCCATTGAATTTAGTATTTACTGGCATTCCCCTTCACCTTTATTATCTTCTTAAGGCGTCTGGGGAGACTGATGGCGTAGTTTTGCAGAACAGATGGACTAAAACTGCTCCATAGCTGCAGCCTCAAGTTTAGGCAAAGATGATGTGTCCATACTACGCAGCTGCCGCTTCATGTGCGCCCATAAATTCTCAATGGGATTGATATCTGGGCTGTTTCCGGGCCAATCTCGAATAAAGGGAACCTCACAGTCTGTTAGCCACTGTTTCACTGACTTTGCAACATGTGCAGGGGCAGAATCTTGCATAAATACTCTTGCCTTGGTTTTATCAAAAGAGTCACTTAAAACATCACATAAGAGCTCCAAATAATTGTTCTGGTTCACTTTTTCATTTGCAGGTAGAATTACCAACCTACCAACACCATAATATGTAAAGCAGCCCCAAGCCATGAGTGAGGCTGGGTATTTAACAAACTTGGAAGTGTACTTAGGATCCAGGGGGTCACTGCCTGGTTTGCGGTACACTCGTGATGAAGGGGTACCAGTGACAGTAAATGTTGACTCATCACTCCAAAGCACAGTTTTCCATTGCTTCTCACTCCAGGCAAGATATTTCTTACAAAAATTTACTCTCTTTTTCTTCTGAAGTGCAGTTAGCAGTGGTTTTTTATGAGCACAAAAACTCCTGTAGCCCAGATCGTCATGCAACAGCTGCTGCACACTTCTGACAGACACATCTGCAAGCAACTGTGGGTTCTTTTCTTTTAAATTCCGTGCTGTTAGCCTTGGATCCTTGCTAACTTGCCTTGAGATCAGCTGACGGGTCCAGAAGGTTGTCTTACGAGGTCTCCCAGGCTTGGGAAGTGGAGTGGGAGAAATGGCCTCCCCACTGTCCTTGAACCACTTCACCAGCCTCTGCACTGTCCTCAGTCTAATCTAACACCATCTGATTTGCAGTAAATGGGAGTTTGTGGCCAGCTTTGTATAAAGTAATCACTTGCACACGTTTCTCCTTGCTTGTGGTTACTTTAGGCATGATGAGAATGTGGTAGGTAACCAAATAACTGTGTTATTTGAGTCAAAACATGCCCTCGTGGTGCATCACACACAGAGACAATCCTCCTCCTGTGGCTGCCCAAACATTACTGAGCCTGCTCCTGTGGTGCCAGACCTATCAAGCAGAGTTGCCAGCTCCCGTTGAAAAAGCGTCAGCTCATTTCGCATCACAGGGGAGGGTAGTATTGACCCTACTTCACTTAACGCGAAAAAGAATTATGTCGGCAAAAAAAAGTCAATACTTTCCGCGCCTACTGTATATGTACAGTAAGTCCTCATTTTTTGTTGTTTTGATGTTCCGCCAAAACGTCGCAAAACATGAAACAACGAAGTGTGAAGTTAAGAATCAATGGGAAAAACAGATGGGTGTTCCAGTGGGACAGCTACCTTACCCTATGTCAGGGGAAAATGAGAGTTTGCTCTGGCGAGGTCGCCAGATGTCAGGGGAAATTGAGATTTTTACTCTGGCGTGTCGCCAGATGTCAGGGGAAATTTAAGTATTCCCAAGAAATAATGAATTATTGTATAACTGGTATACAATGTATAGCTAAGTGTGCTATGTCAATTCTCTAGGGTCGAGAATTACAAACTTCCTCAACGGCACGCAGGAGAGAACTAGACAGAGTACTCTATTGAGCTGCAATATTGTACCGTTGGCCTACGAGAAAGTTTCTTCTCCCCCCCCCAACAATCAAAAAAAATTATAATAATAATAATAACAACAGGCTCTTGGCTGAGCCAACTCCCAGCTAGCACAACGGATTTAAAAAGTGATGTCAAAACTGGCCTAAGTACCGGCCGTGATTTAATTCAAAAGTTGTGCTAACGCAGAGTAGCAAACTGTATTAAATAACAGAGTGGAGTAATTAAACACAGTTGACAACTTTAACAAAGCTCAAGAAAAGAACTGTGAATTTATTAATTACAAAGAAATGAATTTACGTTACATGAAATTCAAATCAAATAAAGGAATCCACTCACTCGCTCAAACACTCAGATAACGGCTAAATATTTCAAAAAGCTTAGCCTAGGAAAAAACCAGAAAATACTGATCGGTATGGATGAAACAGAGCTGCTGTGACGATCACCAAAGTGGGTGGGGCTGCAGGAGACACGCCAATACAAGCTGAAATCTGAAAAACGCTAGAAAAGCACAGAGCCTTTGAGAGGCGTCCCGCGTCGCGCCGCGTCTACAAGCAAACTGAGCTCCCATTCAAATCGGCGGCGCGACGAGCGTGGGAGATGCGCGCGCCGGCGTGTAACGGCTAACGTGCCAACAGACAATTGAAATTTACGGGACGATGTCACGACTCACTCAACACAACGTTACAATGTAGAAAATTCGTGACATTACGCCCCTTAAAAATTTCAAATTTTACTCGAGTAAAATTTGACACTATATATACAGTATATATATATGCATCCTAACTCAGTCACACAAGATTCACACTGTGGTGTGTGTACTATCCTGTTACAGGAGGCAAAACAGTGTCGCCTGTGAGCGTAAAAACCTCGTATTTACGTTAAGGACAGCAAGCTTGAGGGAAAAACTCCGAGACGACAGTGGAAAGTCCTGCACTCAGGTCAACTGAGTGAAAAATTCGCTACATTTACATTAACAACTAATTGTTATGTAGCGTGGTGTGTGATACACGGTGTAGGTGTGACAGTTGTAGTGTAACTGTACCTACGTGTAAGCAATAATAATAATACATATTAAGGCAATAATAAGGCGACGAGGGCAGAAGAGATGAAGTGCCAGGGTGCAGCAGACGATCAATGGTCCTGGACATCTTCTTCACCCTACGACTGTACCTGTGGGGATGAGTCAAGGTGGAGAATCAATAGTGTCAATGCAAAGGTTACACTAAATTACAATTTCATCCACCCAGCAATCAATCCACACACACACAAAAGAGGGTACTTTTTAGCCGAAAGTCAATAGCGAATTTCGTAGGTATGTCGCAGTTATTTCCCCAATAGTTGCCTTTCTAATCTACACTTACGCCTAATAAAGAGGGCTCGTCGTCTGTGCCCTCGGCTGGGATCGTACAACAACTACCCGCCTGTCATCAGTGTCCTCAGTTGGGCTCACTGTGACTGCACACTTATGGCTATACTTAACATTACAAAGGGCTCGTCACCTCGACTACCCGTTTGTCATCGGTGTCCTCAGTTGGGTTCACTGTGACTGCACGCTTATAATTAGTAAAGGTAGTCGAGAATCCCTATGCAACTTTGGCAGGTCACATTTTAACACCCTGCGTGGGTGTGAACACTCATGTGGCTTCTATGTAATCTCTGGAATCCTCAGGAAGGCCCACGGCTCGAGATACACCACAAGGTAATTCAACGCAGCCTCAGATTGCCTCTGCGGGGTCTCGGACTTCCCCCTTAACCTACCTTAATCTATAGTGCACTTATAACTAATAAAGGTAAGTTGAGAATCCCCATGCAACTTTGGCAGGTCACATTTTAACACCCTGCATGGGTGTGAACACTCATGTGGCTTCTGTGTAATCTCCGGGAATCCTCAGGAAGGCCCACGGCTCGAGATACACCACAAGGTAATTCAAACGCAGCCTCAGATTGCCTCTGCGGGGTCTCGGACTTCCCCTCTTAACCTACCTTAATCTACAGTACATACAATATGCACAAGCCCTACGCTTACGACTAATAAGGGCTTGTCGTCGGTGTCCCCGGTTGGGATCGCCGAGAATGCGCACTTATAAGCTACAGTACATACGTATGTACAGACCCCAGACATAGTATGTCCTGTGGGGCCAACAAGCGACGTGAGGTCTTAGCAACATAGTACTGACTGGGAACCAAGCTAGTTCTTGGATTGCTCAAATCTCTTAGAACAGCACAGTCTTAGGAAACCCAGTGTACAACAGACACTCACGTTACCACTGCCCTCTCTCACACGGCTCAGAGATTATGGGCGTGGATTCAAACGGCGCAGGAAGGAAACTTTCCTGAATGGTGGTACGTCGACACACATTGCAGGAGTGCACAAAACTATCTATATCCTGTCCCATTCCTGGCCAGAAAAAGGCAGCACGGATACGGCCTTGCGTTTTCCTTTTGCCCATATGACCTCCTGATGCTAAGCAATGACCCCATTCTAACACTGCTTGGCGGTAGTTTGCGGGAACGACAAACTGCAATCGAACCTCGCCCTCGGGTGTTCGTGACTCACGGTAGAGCCGTCCTTGTCTGCGAAGGAACCTGGCTCGTCCACCCCGTGAATACTTGGTCACTCTACCCTTTTGTTTCTTCCGCACAACAGCAAGGGTCGGGTCAGTCTGTTGCTCTTGGACAACATCTTGACTGCAAATCAGATCTTGCGGCAATGCAATAGCCACTGGGGCAACACAATTTGAAGCCGAAGTCTGAGTAGTAACATCAGTGGTGCAACTATGCTTGGCACCTGGTATGTTACCTATTATGAGGTCAAACAAAGGTTCTTGCATGACAACTGCAACTGTTGAACCTGTGTAAAAGGGAGATGCTACCTGGATACATGCCTCAGGAAACAATCTCACTGATCCATCAATAAGCTGAGCTTGTACCTGTCTGCCTGTATACTCTTCAGGACGAACAAGACTCTGCCTGACAGTACAACCTGAGGAACCATTGTCTCTCAGTACATTAACAGAAACACCTCCCACAAACCCTGGCTGAACAAGGAAGGCACTGTTACCTGTGGGAGGGCCTGTGGAGGAAGCGGCCAGCCATTGATAAGGCTGCCTGGCATATAACTCTTCAAATGTGACAGGAGTATTTGCCTTAGGGATCGTACCCGAACTAGAAACATGAGGAGATGAGGAGTTGTACTCACCCTCTGGGGAGCAGGAGCACTGACGGCCTGTGGAGGAGAGTTCACCGTCTCAGGGGGACTAGTGAACTGTGAGGGAGGAGCTGTACTCACCATCTGGGGAGCAGGAGCACTGACGGCCTGTGGAGGAGAGTTCACTGTCTCAGGGGGACTAGTGAACTGTGAAGGAGGAGCTGTGCTGTCGGGACCGGCACCATCGTGCGCTTGTTGAGGAATGAAGGCTGCTGCACTCGCCTCCTGCCTCCGATACACTGGGGCTGGTGTCGAAAAGGTTTGTCCCGGTTGGCGATTACGTGGCTGATACTGCTGCTGTTTAGGGTACTGCTGCTGGTTAGGGTACTGCTGCTGGTTAGGGTACTTGTTGTACCTCTTCCAGTCAGGTTTCTGCGTATTCTGCCCCTGGTCCTTTTGCGGTTTGTTTGGACCATGACCATTATTTTGAGAACGGCCTTGATGCTGGGTTTCAGTCTGGGACTGCTTACCAGATTTAGCAGAGTCTGTCCTGTTCCCGGACTGCTGCTTACGTGTTTCGTACCCATATGCACTAAAGAAAGCATCAGCAGTTTGTACCATTTCTGATGCGTCCTTCACTTTGGACATCTTTAGCTGGGCTACAAGCTCAGCAGGCCACGACTTTTCTAGCTGTGTACGCAGCACGAGGTCAATCACTCCCTCTCGTGTGCTGGGAGTCTCGTCCTTCTCCATCCACTCGCCCAAATATGCCGTGAGACGGTCGAGGAACT